>WOGR01007904.1:0-12126 GCA_015342045.1 Leptinotarsa lineolata | reverse complement strand
ACTTTCCCTATCTAAATAAGGGTCGTCGGACGCACCCCTCCGAGGGGGTGCGTACTACAAAAAATCTGATTAGTCTAAAAGGTGTCCCCCTTTAATTAGAAATCGACGTGTCCGAGCTGTATATTGGTATAACCTTTGTAGTTTTCCAGATTTAAGAAAAAACTTCCTCAAATATTGATTTATTTACGAGTTTCACTTGTAGATTTTTTGTATAGCGTAAATAAGCATATAGAAAGGGAATCAGGAAATTCCTTGGTTTAAAGATTGTATTGAATTTCGTCAGTTTTGAAGTCGGAAACCTGAAGTTTTTGGTTGATGAAAAAATATTGTTACTATTTGTTTAAATGGTCTGTCACAAAATATAATGTGACAAACCAAAATCATTTCATGAAAGTCGGTCAAGCCATTTCCGAGGAGTATGGCAACTAACACTGTGACACGTGACAGACTTCGCATACGCCTTGTCGTAGAATTTTGTCTACTCGTCCAAAAAACAGTACTTTCAGGACTTGTTACGTAAATTACTATTCCCAACAGATGTTCCTAGAAGCAATTCCCGTAACTTTTCGAGTGCGACAAATTCTACGTACCGTGGGCATTTTATGGAAATTCAATTCAGTGAATTATCAACTCACCGTACAACCCGAACCCCGCAGACGCCCATTGAATAGTACTCGCTGTTCACAATTATGTACAATTATTCAAAGATTATTCCTCACATTCGAAAGGTGTGCACGTAGGTGTGCGCCTATTTGTTATAAGAACATGTTTATCGCTCTATACGATTCCTGAGTAGGCACAACGCAACGTGGGGTAGGTCTTCGCAGGAAGGATGTTTCTATATTACTTCGAGCAGATGTCACTAGTCGCGTCAATGAATATGTGAAACAGGCAATCCTCTAAAGTCCTCAAATACACCTTGAAATCATAAACCTTATAATGCATTAAAGAGGACCCGATAACATTCAAGATATTTTTAAAATACAAATGACTGAAAGATCCAAAATCCTGCATCGCCGATCGCTATCCCTTCCTCTGCACCATCATTATCTGCGTTATCCTCATCATTATGATCACCAGTTTTACTACCATCATTATTATTTTTATATTGTTTGTGGGGTAGAAAAAAGCACAAAACACACGACATATGCCCAGGTGTATTCTACCCTACTCTGGAAGAATCATGATTAATGTTGTTTAAGTATATATACATTGTTTCGTGTTGTATTGTATATGAATACATGTATTTAGACTGTATCAGAAGAAATCATACGAATTCACCTCTAATTCTAATGTATTTTTTCTGAAGCTGAATAAATTGACTGATTGATTGATTGATTGACTAACTATATATGTTATTCCAACCGGGAATTATTCATGTAGAGATTTTTCCTACAACACCGTAGTAGTGACTTCTGTTTAGGATTATAGATTTTTGCTAGGACATCAACTTTTCATAACTCAATTATTGGGCAGTCGTCCAAAATATCCATCTGCTTGGGCTTTTATGTTAGTTCTTTAATTTTAATTTCTACTCAATATTTTCGTAATTTCATCGCGTATCTTTAGAATTCTCTCTCTACCAAAAACGAAAGTTTATTGCCTAAAAACAGATGGAATATTTAGAAAACACTCTCATCGCTTCGGACCAAGTGGTTGAACCTTTTTGACTATTTTTTTTATGACCGAGAGGATTGCCAGTGTGTTATTTCTCGAGAGTTACTTGCAACGCATTTGTTGACCGATGTTTTCAGTCTTTTCTGGGATTTCGTCCGGGATCTAATTCGGATTCTGAGTCTCCTCGCCATGAGGTTACACTGTTATATTTTGTATGGTGTTTTGTTTTTTGTTTTTTAATAAATTTTATTGTTGGTAAACGCTGTGTCCGTCTAATTAATAATTCACCTATCACCAGTTCCGACAATCATTTGAAAACCCCGCGTGAGGGGATTGATCAAATTATTGTTCTTCAAACTCGTCCCACCCCGTGTAGAATACGCTAATTCTAATCGGCTTCTATTGAAACAAAACATAACATTTCGTTATTCACTTTTGAATTCACAACCTTCCAGAAACGTTCATATATCTTCTACCGCTACTATATATATATTTGATGCATTGCAGCCATTAGACACTATTATGTATTATGTAGGGTGTTTCGTCGAGCGCTTCCATCTTCAAATTTAAATCTAAAATCTATCTAAAATTTGTCTAAAATATGTTTTTCCGTCAATCAGCTGTCGCCCCCATACGAACGACAACTCTCAGAAGTTGAGAAACTTGTGCGAGCTGAGGACTAACGAGGTCTTACCTTTTAAAGTGTGATTCCTAACACGGGTGTAGAATCATCCCAGCTTCAACTAGATAAATGTCAAATAAGAGATTAGATTCTTAAAAACAGTTTTTTTTTTAGTTTCTAGACGAAATCGTGTATGCCGTAGAAGTTTTAGAAGCATTTTTACCGGCTCATCAAAGGTCTCACACATTTGTAATAAATATTTTAGATGTATTAGTGTGATATTCTCGATTTAACTGTGCTTCACTACAAATGTATTGATGTTAATGTTATGTTATGTTGTTATTGATATTAGTATCTTCTGTATTTATTGGGTTTCACGGTATATGGTATAGGCTTAACTATTATTATAAAACCAATTAGACCCTAAGTTGTAAAGCCCGAGAATGCCCATCATTAATGTAAATGGACCGGATTCATAAATATTTATACATATATGAATAAAGCCCGATTAAAAATAAAATCAAAATACTGAAAATATGAGGAAATGACCTCACAATAATTTGAAAGCAGGTAATACGACTGCAGAGCTTATTGAAGATTGGTTTTAAAACGTTCTGTGTTACCCAATATTCCGCCGAACAGCGTTTTTAGTAATGGGCAACGCAAGCTATAATGGTCGACAATTGCTAAAAATTCCTGGTTCAAATAATACGAAATTAGAGAACAAAAAAAGAACTATTACAAGTGCCGGAAACATTTTCTTTAAAGAAAACCTATGTTTGTGATACAATTGACAACACAACCCAAACTGATGTTATTTACACATATTTTTCTAAGGCCTTCGACAGGCTAGACCATGGTATTTTACTTAACAAACTAGTTGCTTTTGGATTATCCCCATCCTTAGATGCACTCTTTCAGTCCTATCTACGGGATCGTAAACAATATGTCCAGCTCAATGGTTTCAAGTCTACAGAATATTGTGCTTCTTCCGGTGTTCCACAAGGGTCAAATCTGGGACCGCTGCTCTTCAATATCTTCATTAATGATGTAGCAGATGTTATAGATGTAAATTTCTTCGTGTATGCTGATTATCTAAAACAATACTGCCTCGTGAAGAACATAGGTGATTGTGAGAACCTCTCAGCAAACTTAGGACGGGTTGTAGAATGGTGTTATAGAAATAACTTGTCGCTAAATCCGGATAAATGTGAAATCATGTCCTACAGTTTAAAAACGAACATCTTAATCTTTGATTATTCGATAGAAAGCGTTTACCTTGAGAGGACAGAAACATTTACTGATCTTGGCGTCACATTTGATACTGCACTGTCATTTAATGAGCGTATTGATAATGTTATAAACTCCTCCTGTCGTATGTATGGATTAACTGCATGTAGCAGTAATAATTTCTAAGAAATTTGGACTTTAAAAACTCTATTCTATGTTTTCATAAGATCAAAGTTGAAATTGGCATCAGTTGTATGGAGCCCTTTTATCAATATCATATAGAAAGGATAAAAGCAACTCAACGACGATTTTTAAAGCTGCTAAGCCTGGAAACTGATGACATATATCCACTAATAGGTACAAACCACTCTGAATTACTACAAAAGCGTAACTTTTTCAGTCTCAAAAAGAGCGTGAGTATAATAGTGTAGTGTTACCTATAAAATTATCAGAAGTATAGTTGACTGCTCAACATTATTGGAAATGCATTCCTAGAATCTGTGCCAGACACCCGAGTACTTTTTTTATAAAAACATCACTCACAAATATTCTGGAGAATTCTCCGCTCCATACCATACCAAACTCTGTTTATGATCTAGAAGTATTCAGTTGTGAGTTGTCAAAAATAAAATCTCACTCTCTAAAATAATTGTTTTGCCACCTATTATGAAATATAAAATGTGTATATGCTTAATATTCATATGAAAAGTTTGTAATGTATTCATTATATTCGGTTAATCCCTGCTCTGTAATTGGGCTTTATCCTGAAGAGTATCGTAAATAAATAAATAAAATTTGAGTTTGAGAGATGAGATGATTTCAAATATCAAAATATTTTTCACGCCTTCAGACTTGCAGAGTTGAACTAGGAGTTTATTTCCATTTGTTGGAAAAATGAATTCGTTCTGTGATCTTACACTTTGACGACTTCAATATGAGATAACGAAAGTAGTTATTGGAAAATACATGTGAAAAAATCCTTGGATGTCTATATCTGGTATTCCAGATTGAAACATTCTATCGGGCGTTGTACGAGATTGAAAATGTGCAATGAAATTGAAGAGAATTTGAGACTGCAGACGATTGTCTGCATTCTTGGGATCCTTTCAAATTACCGTGCCATCTGCGTTGAATGAGTATAATAAGCATCGGGTAGAATTGCAAAAAATTATTAAAGTTCCTTTAAAGCACGCATTATTTTAAAAAAAATTGCACTCAAATAAAAATATTTTTGTCAAGGTTGTGATTTTATATATCTCATCATTTTTCCTCATCTGCTTCGTATAATTTACGTATGCCACTGCAAGAGAAAAATTAAGGCAAAAACGTCAGTCAATTCTGAGAATTTATTGCATACTATTCACTAATTATAGTATAGTTTCAATGATCAGTATTCAAATGTCCAATAATATCAATTGCTGTGAATTGTTTTCAAGACGGCAAACATGGTAATTGCAATCGTAAAAGACATGTTATTGTGTAAAAAAAGTGTAAACAAAGGTGTCATAATATGGAAAATATTTCCAATGAATTCAGCACGAACATGAACTTTTCGTATTCCAATTTCAATCAATGACAGCCATAAAAAAATTTTTTTAAATCAAGAACGATACTTACATACTTTTTCGGGTAGCTTTATTGCAATTTTTATAGGGATCCCCATTGTTTTAATAAAATACAACCCACGTTACCAGCTAATAATGTAGCTGATTTGGAGTTAAAAAAAAATAAAATCGATTGTGTGAGTAGTTTATCCAAGACTAAAATATCTGAAAAAATCATTATTCCAAGCAACTTTCCAACAAAAATTTCTATCGATGCATTTATTCAAACGTAAATAAATGAATACCAGAAAATTTGGGGACAAAATTTTAATGCAAACTCGTATAAAACTTTGGATACAAATTTAAGGATACAAGACAAGTCTTCGAGTGTTTGACGCCAATAAAGTGAATATTTTCTTTGGTTTTCACTTGAAGAAACTCTTCTAAAATGTTTGGGAAAATACTCATTGGCTCTCCACTTTTACATCATTATAGATGCAAACTTCTGAAGAACCGAATGAAGTTATCAACTTCAACAGATGTTCAAATTATTCACAGAATGATAGAAACTACAAAAAAAGCCCTTCTTTAGTAACTACTCTCAAACATATGAACATTTCATTCAGTTCATTCAGTTTATCACTTTCTCGGTTACTTGCTACGTTGGTAAATAATAAGGCTGAATCTTAAGTAGATGGAGTCAATGCAAATGATGATAAAATATAGCTGAGGAACCTATTGTATAGCAAAACACGTGTTGGGGTTTCTAAGGCTGTTCAGTTATATCTTACAATGTGTTACTTGAATACTTTATGGATTCACATCATGTATCGTCCAATTCCGTCACAGATAATGGATAACAACGAAAATATCTCCAATAATATTTTTTACATTGCAGTACATTGTTATCGTTCAAAACCATATAACCTAAAAAATTATATCGTTCTTGTGCTGTAATCTTCTCTCAAGCACTTTTTTTACCCAGTTCCTTTACAAATACATCGCTTTGTATAGAAAATATAACGAACCGTAACTTCTACCTGGGTGTCTTTCTAAAAATCGATGCATTTTGTCCTGTATGTTTCTAGAAATATATAGAAATATATTTATGGCCAAATGGATACTTCGAAGTGACTTTATGACTCATTGTATTCTAATCCAATCAATTTGTATCATATAAATTTCTTATTTTATCTAACATCCACCAGACTATATTCAAATCCTTTACTTAAATCATTGAAACGTTTACGATAGCAGCAGGAAATTACCTATTTTATTAATTTTTCACGTGTTTTCTATCATATGAATCACTAGCTACTACTTTTTATGTTAGAGCAATTTGGTGTAAGAGATTTGCCATTGAATCCAATCAAATCATAACACAGCAAAGTGTAGATTGATAATATGAACTCAAAAACTTGATTTCGAAATCCAAATTCATAGATCCATCTCGAATATCTGGAAATTTTTAGAAACGAGTTGTATCCTTGAAGACTATTTCCTGAAACATTATCAGATGCATGTAGCGATATAAAAACACAGTATCAATTCTCGAATTGAATCCACTTCATTGCCCGAATGACCTTACATGAGACTGCAGAGCCGGCACCGACTTACTTGACGTCGCATATTCTTTTCGATTTCAATGAAATTGCTAGTATTCAGAATGTTTCGGTTCGAATTTAAAATGTCTTATTATACCGATAAGTTTTGATTACGATATTTAGATATATGAATTTTATGTAAGAATTGTTGATATTCAAAGTGGAGTTTGACTTGGAGGCTTTGTTTATTTTCGTGAGGTGATGTGAGTGAGTTCTTCATGAAAGAAATAATCTTCAGAAAACTGATCTAAATACATTGTAAATAATATTATGTTTCAACAGATGAAAATGTATATTAGTTTTTTACCAATAACATTTTCAAAAATGTGATATACATATGTCATTATGGAATTATTTTTGTCGACTTAAAAATTACGGAAATGCTTCAGTCCCAACAATCTGTGCCTCAGCCCTCTAATAAAAGTTCTTGACACCTCACCAAATTGTAATATCCTCGTTAATAGTTTGATAGCTTTCTAGAAAACAAGTAATGATTCTTCACTGTGATTACGTCGCGGGAACGAAATTTATCGTAAATAGTGTGAAGAAAAAGGTACCTATGGAATATCCTTTCAAACGTTTCTTTGATCCCTTTCTCAGATAAACAATAGTTAACTAACGTCACTGCAGAAGTGTTGAATAAATTTGCATGTTTTAGAGTGACAGAAGTACCTACGTACATACCTCTACCTACCATCTTGTTATGTTCTACCCAGTGCACACCCTTATATAAATTTGCTTGTCATACTCTACCTGTTGCAATACAAAATAACAGGTGCATTGTATCTCAGCGGTAACTGTTTGTCGTAGCAGTTTTCAACTTTCAGTAGAAATTCTCACAATGGCGTGAAGTCACTTAGCTGTTAAAATCACTGATATTCTCCGTAGACAGTGTGTACAAACCAAATGGAATAAATTCATTGTTTCGGTTACTGTACATATTTTAAAAAATACCGAAACACGTCAAATTTAAATTATAATTCAACATACTTTAACGGAAAATTGCTACCCCTACCTTCAACCCCAATTTTTTAAATGGGAAATATAGATTTATGATATTGTATTGTTTGAAAGATCTCTCCATTCTCTATTCAAAAATGTTATCGCTTTCGAGTTTATTGCAACAAATGAGATAAAATAAATGAAAATCTTGTGGTTACCGAAATTCGATGAAATACACTCAAAACTTATTGTAATATAATCAAAACTCATTTCACATTGAGGTATTGATATAAAGAAAGTGGGCAAAAACCATCGCAATATTTTTTTCAGATGGTATCTGTTAAAAAATTATAAATAATTTCCGGGGCAACGTTAGTTCAAAACGCCTCGTCAAATTGTTTTGTATGTTACAACATTAGTTGTCAGTATTTTATTTATGTGTAAAGCCCGTTAACTTCAAGTCTGACAAATGGTTAGATTAACGAAACTGCATAAAATAACAGTTTTAGAAATAATTGGTTATGGAGATAAAACCCGAACACAAAAGGAAGTAGCTCGCATAATCCATGAGAAATTTCCTAATTTACCGCCCATATCCCAAGGATCAATAAGCGAAATAGAGAAGCAGTTTCGCATGTTTGATCATGTGGGGCAGATAAAAAAATCAGCTGCCAATGCAATGAGTGATGAACTCAAATTAGATGTGATGCTTGAATTTGAGGAAAACCCACATACATCGAGTAAACAGACCACATTCAATGTTAGCTATACATCGATAGTGAACTTATTAAAAGAAAATAAAATGCATCTCTATAAAATGATACCTACTCTGGAGCTCATGAGGACGATTTTGATAAAAGAACTTATTTTTGTGAGCAAATGATGGACATGTTGAATAACAATTAGAAGACTTCATTTTTTCGGATTAGTCTACTTTTTCTCTTAACGGTTATGCTAATCGACAAAATTGCCACTTCTGATCAATGGAAAATCCTCACTGGATGAGGAAAGAACACACGCAATACCCTTAGAAAGTTAATGTTTGGGCAGGGATTGTAGAAATCATATCATTGGTCCCTTTTTTATTGAGGGCAACTTGAATGGCGATAATTATTTGGCACTACTTCAAAATGATGTCATTCCAAGAATGGAATGATTCAATTTGTGTCAGATGTCAAATTCAATAATGAAAACAAACTCTTCAATTTTCTCTAACCTCAATTAGAATCGAATTTGTGCAATTAATAATTTTCCAGCTTTATATTGTACATCTCTACAATGTGTTTGATAGAAAATTTTCAGCACTTTACAAAGTATATCGATTAAATTAAAACAGAAACTGACGTAACGTAACGCACCGTTTCAAAACCAACCTCACGCTAGTTTTGAAACATCATGAATACGTTTCAAATCATAGTTGTTGTGACGTCATTGTTTCAACGCCAAAATGAATGTATTTGAATCACATACATGAGCGCCAGAAAACGCCCCCTGTTTGGGTATAAGCTTAAACCTCTGCTGAGATGACGTCACGGATAATTTCTCTATTGCGATTAAATTATTTATTCAAGTTTCAAATAACTTGAATTTACCGCTAGACAGTGATATTGAAAATCTTTATTACATAACGTAAATCACAGGAACTTGACTCCCCAACATTGAGGTTCCATCAGATGAGTGTCTCTTCTGCTTCTGTAGGGTATTCTGTGACCAGAGATTTTGAAAAAACGGCCAGAGTTAGAAATAATGTAGTGATATATTTATGGAAAGATTCACCAAAAATCATTTAGAGTATTTTATCATGATCTCGAATAAATCAAAATAAGACAATGGATAGGTTATACATTTGCTTCGAAAAAATAGAAAATCAATAATACAATGGTCCAAAGGAAAAGTTCATGGAAATTTTGTTGATAAGTACTTGTATTGTTTTTGTTATGAGATGATGGTCCAACTGATAAATTATTTCTAAGAAACAAATCACTCCTCAATTGCTATTAGTTATTAACTGTTAATGCTATTCTCTCTTATCATTTGCTAATGCAGTATGGTTCACTAACCATTATGTATAGTACTTTGATGATCATTCTCATGATAGGAAAATAAAATTAGTTTTCAAAGTGATAAAGTCTTTTGAGTGCATTATTATAAACAAAACTTGATAGTTATTTGTTTATTTTGTTCGATAGGGGCCGGCAATCAATTACATTACGATGACGAGATTCTATTTACCTTGAACAATTATAATTGAACTTCAACCTTTGAATATTCAGGATATACAGCAACTATTGAGTTTTATCTGGTATACGAGTATTATTCGATAATATTTAACAGAAACACTTTGTTGATATAGGAATACACTACTTTTTCCACCGACAAAAAATAAAAAAATCCATTCAACTATTACCTATTTGGTAACACCCTTTCTAGAGGAAGTATTGACGTACTGCCGAAATTTTGAAGTGCAAATAAACGGCAATCACTCGGACATTCGAAAAACGATACAAATAACGTAAATTATGATAAATAAACTCACCAGATTCTTTATCAACACTGCTAGCTGATACTTCTGACATTGAACCATCCACAAAGTGAACCTGCCACAATGTTATTGATTAGTTTTACTCTGTACTGATTCTTCCCCTACAAACAGCTGGATAAGCTTTCTTACAGGGTGATACAAGTACGGAAAAAGGAATGCGAATTATTCATGTTTACAGTGCGATCATAATGTGAATAGTATAATATTTTTCGAAATATGAAACGTAGATTTTTCTCTGGAAGAGTTGCTTGAAACCAGGATTGATTTTACTCGGAATAATACTAGATTCCTTGCCAACATTTCGAATTCAATCAAATTCTTCTTCATGAATATTCATGACATACCTCCCACAATATATACTACTTTATATCTGTTGTAGTTTCAATATTTTGAAAATTATTAATGATCTTTCAATAGAATTACTCACCAAAAAGGAGTTTTTCCGTGTTGAAAACAGACATTTTTTGAGAGCCATCAGACTAATCAGATACATCAAGAAATAAAAGACACTGTAACAACAAACACTGAAGACAAGCACCACACAAATGAAATGAAATCTCAATGGTTTTATCTATAATGTTGATAAAGTGGTGCCCGTTCAAAGTGATGTGAGGGAGAATAGGGATATGGAAATTTAAATATGACTCATTAAGGCCACTGAGATTCCTTCTAGTGTCGACACTATCGTGTTTGAGGATATGTATCATTTCACTCACAAGTATTTTGGATGAATATGGTTGAATATATAGAAGGGTCAGATATTCAAAATCGAAAATGTATCTATGCTCTCTCGTATTCAAAAACGGCTATGAAGATCTGAATATTTAATTCCCTAGAAACTCCCGTGTGCTCTAAAACTCGTGCTCAACGATAACGTTCGGTTTGGCCGACATAGTATTTGGGGTAGTTTCCTTAAGTAATTTTGTAGACTATGTTGGATTTCGCGGTGCTAGTTTTCTGTTACGAGAAAACATATTTTCTAACTGTATTTTCATTTGAGAAGGCCACTTTTATTTGTTCTTTCGGACAAATTTTTTTGTTACTTAGTGTAAAAATGTTAAAAATCAACAAATCCTAAAAAACGACGAAAGAAATTATATGAGTAACTATATGCCTAGAATTCTTATCTAAAATTATAGAAAAATGTATGAATATTGATTTAACACGAGACAAACATAGTCTACAAACCGAACGAAAATTGAAAATACTAGTTTGAGAGTACATGTGAGGTGAAGAAACTAAGCACCACCCACCACAGCTCTTTTTGGACATGAAAGACAGCATGGATACATATTCGATTTTAAACATCCGACCATTATGAATGTCCAACCAAATTTATCTAAAAAATATTCATATTTCTATCACACCATTCGTCCTCACATCAATATAAACAGGTAACACTTATCATTATAGATAAAACCTTCATACAGTTTGTTTCATATTATTTGTGTGGTGTTTGCCTCCGGTATTTTCTTAGCAAGGTGTTTTTTATGTATCTTACATGTTTGATTCAGTAACTTTTCGGAGTGAACATTTTAATTTTCCCTTCGTTACAATTGAGAGCAGATTCTCCCTTGATATATCTTTATTCATTTTTCAGATTGTGGGAGGTTACGAACCCAAAACAAAACATCAAGGAACAAAACAAAATCTTTCATAAAATTAGTAGTAAGTAAAATCTAGTTCTGAAGTTATAATTAGAAATTAATGATTCTTTTCTCGACAGAAAAAGAATTGATAAACGTTTTTTCATGTTAACTTGTCATTAACATATATCATTTGGCGAGTAAATTGAAAAAAGGAGGTAGCGTTAAAAATACGAGGCATCACTTGACCCCTAATGGGGAATGTTCCTCCTGACGAAAATCAAGTAGTTTTCATAATAGTGGTCTAAAACAACGCATTTTAAACTTATCATTTCAACCTTTTTTTTTAATCATTTAAATACTTGAAAAAGAGGAATGAAATAATGCATTCAACATTTAAAGGGATTCGTTTCTATTTCACCATTTGGCAACATCGGTT
>WOGR01007903.1:0-12126 GCA_015342045.1 Leptinotarsa lineolata | reverse complement strand
ATCTGAACGTTTATTTTGGTTGACGGCATGAAAGTCCTTACAGACATCAGTCGAGCACGGGGAATTTGATGGAAAGTTTTTTCTCCTGGTCTAGTGCGGAATAAATGTTTGAAACCCCCTGTGGCTGAGATGAGGGTTCAGATTGAGAGGGGGGGGGTCTTGCAGCAACTGCTGGCACCCTTGGATGCAGCTTTCGCAGAGCTGATATCCTCCTGGACGCGTCCAGACCCTGCAGGTCTGCCTGAAGTGACTCGCTTCCTACTTGAAAACTGCATTTTTTGGTGTACCTTTGGAGACTTCGGGTAGCCACAGTAATTTGCAGTATGAACCCCCTTGCAGTTGTTGCACTTCGGAGGGTCAGTCCTGACATTTTTGCAGGCATTTGTTTGATGCCTGCAGGTGCACTTATTACAGATTGGCACTGCCAGGCAGTTGCGTTGGCTGTGGCCGAATAGTTGACATCGGTGGCACTGACCCAACGAAGTCTTTGGGTGTTGGGATTCGACCTGAGCCTTCATACTCGAGAGGTCTTTGATCTCGAAGATCTGCTTTTGGTCCTTGTTAATTAGTACAAGATCCAAAGGTATTGGCTTGCCAGCGCGGTTCTGACGTGGGATCAAAGCCCCTGGCTACAAGCTCCTCACGCACATCTTCAGTTGCCAAGTGTTCCAGCACTCCCCTGAAAACGGCACGAGTTTGCCGTTCTTCAGGAAGGGAGTAAGTGTGATAAGGGATTTTTTTCCTTACCAGAATTCTTGTCAACCGATGGTAGTCCTCAGAGGACTGAGTTTGAATTTGAATGTCGTCATCAAAGTTGACAGCTCTTGAGAATTTGATGTTCTCAGCATCCGTCAACTCGAACAGTGGGACCCACTTTTCCTTCTGACGAATGACACCAGGGGAATTTTCGCTTTGATTGCAGAAGGGGGTTTATTCTGCTTTGGAGGGGCAGGCTCCGGGTCCTGGACAGTTTTTTCTGTACCTCCGGAAGTATTAGAGGCACTGTCATTGGGAGCTTCTTGAGTGAGGTCCATCTTTTGTCTGATATTATTATTTTTATTTTTAGGTGTAGCCACCTCGCGGACCTGATTTCTACTCTATGAACTTTCTATCAGAGAGAGCTCAGAGTCGAAATAGTATTTACTGGCTTCATCGTTGACGTTTTCAATGATAACCCTCTTTCCCAGTTTTCCAGTTTTTTGCCTTTTATGGCATTCTCGACTCTTAATCATTCGTAAAGTCATTCCTTGGACACGTCGGGCAGCGGAGGAAAGTCGACGCTGATACGTCTCTTCTTTGAGACAGAAGAGGAAGAGGAAAGAACACTTTCGTTGTCGCTAAATTGTATTAGCGATTCAATGTCACTCACAGGAGGAGTAGGAGCCACATCCATTTGCCAGTTTGCCAACACGTGGCAGCCGCCAGGTGTAATTTTGACTACTTTTATGCAAAATGGAAATAATAATAATTTTAGCACGCCCTGTATGATATGGAGTCGATTTCTTAGTGTTATTTATATACATCTAGTTTTTCCAAACTATCATCAAAATATAAAATTTTCGTGAATTGAGAGTACTGATGTACTTAAGTTCAATTAAGGCTATGTTTTGAACCATATTTAGCACAATTTATTTTTTATCTCGAAAACAGATATAAAAAGGTATAGGACATTATCAACGGAAAAGTATTAAAATACCAGAGTGATTACAAAAATGTATTAATATACGGGGTGTTCCATTCAAAAAAATAAAGTTGCGGGGACTTTTTGATGGAAGTGGCAACACCGCAATGCTGAAAATATTTTAGATCGATAGAACAGGTTAGGAAATGTGAGAGGTGAAATTTTCAGAAAAATCATGCTTTGCGTTTTCCAGAAACGTCTAACCTACCATCGACCGTGAGTCACGCTGTATATGTTGGCTGTAACTGGTTACAATGGCGATGCCATTGGCAGTCCCTCATCTTACGTAAAGAATTCGTCCTTCAATTGAAAATAGCAACCACTTCCATGCGAAAGTATAGAGTGATGAATTTGCTCGTCCGTGATTGGCCTTCAAGAAAATGTTGGGAAATAGATCTTTTCCTATTTACCCTACAAGAAACGATGGAGCCTTTATGGGATTATCAAAGTGAAATGTTATGAATTTCGAAACATTGGTTAGGGTTTTTCATAGAATTCGATGCAAAATTGCATATTTACTTATGCACTGAAAATCTTCTTGCTGAAGCTATAGCTTGGCAATGGAGATTTTCAGAAAGAAATATATTATATTCTTATTCATAATTTCATAATTATCATAATTCCTAAAGGTTTTTCCTATCCTCAGATGGTATAGAGCAAGGGTCACCAAATGACGGACCGCGGTCCGAATCTTGACCGTCAACCTATTTTGTACGGACCTTGTGTTACCAAACAAAATATTTCATATATGAAACTTTACCATTGCTGTCTTGTCAGATATTTTTGAACACATCAATGATCTGAGTCTTGAACTTCGAAGCAAAGGCAAGCTTGTAAGGAAGCTCCTGACAGAGACAAAGGCAAGCTTGTATGGAAGCTCCTGACAGAAGCAAAAAGCTTTTTGCGAAAACCCGATCTTTTCAACAATGACCTTTATAATGAATACCTGCACTTCTCTGCTTGAAAAAAATCAGAAGTGACCACGACGCTGACACCGGTCAATACAAGAAGTTCATTATGTATCTCAAATCGAAATTTGAAAACAGATTCACTGCTCTTCAGATGGAAATCATGGATTTCCAAGAAGATACAGTATTGAACCATCTAAAACAGCAAATTTTTTGTTGAGAGTTTTGGTTTGACTTTGCTTGTACTAATAAATACTCAGAATTGAAAAAACAGCTTTGAGACTTCTCACTTTGTTTGGGTCAACATATATTTGTGGAGCAGCATTTTACAAGAGGAACTCCATTGAAAATAAATTTCGTAACAATGAACATATCCAAGATTTAATGACAATAGCTTACACAAACTTCAGTCCATATTTCGAACGGATTGTGCAAGGCAAAAAATATGTGACTTTCATTTTATTTGATTTTGTATTCACATATAGTATAATTCATTATTTCAATAACGCCCGGATGGTGGGGGGCGTTGACTTTCCCTATCGCGGTATTCATAAAAAAGACCCCTAATAAAAGTAAATGGTGACCCTTGTATGAAGGTTCACGAAAGCATGTAAGACCATACAGGAATGAGAACACAGAACCTCAGATCAATATCTGAGGTCAAAATGTTTTCGTGCATATATGAAAATGTGTTTCACAAAAGACTATTCATAAAGTTATCAAGTATGAACCGATCAACTTTATAGAACTTGAAGTTATTACCATGATCAAAGATTCAGAATATTGGATCTGGATCATATCTAAGCTCTCCATTTTATCAATTGAAGACACGAAAGCCATTTTAGGAATCATATGATGAAATGCAGTAGGATTTTGACGATTGGGAAATATCATGAAGATATGTTGCTTTCGCAAGCGATTCTCATATTCTTATAATTTAACCTTGTGTGAGTTATGAAGTATTCTCTATGATAATATTCAGTTGAAATTATACATCGATACCAACAATATTGGGAGAAATAACTTGCGAAACGTAATCCAATAGAACATAGTCCCCGCATTGTAGATCTCTTTACGGACGACTTCATGGCACCCATTCGTGCATATATTTACATATGTTACATGTAAATATATTCATTACTTCTGATTTGAAACCAATTTATTTTCATTGATGTCAGTTCCACTTCGATACTAGAAAGACTGTCATGTGATAGACAATAGTAGATGTGCAACCAAATTTGACTTAATGTCTAGTCGTTCTTGTGTTGGAATCGATAAGAAAATATTTTTTATTCCGATTCCAACCCTTGAAGTACATTAGAGTACAAAACCGTATAAATTTCAGGAATGAGCTGACTTCTCTGACATAGTTTCCTTCAATTTTCATCTGCCTTATAACTGCTGGAAAACTTTGATAACGTGAATTGAAGTGAAAACTTGATGAACCATTCTGAGTCGAAGAAAATATTTACTGCAGTCTGAGAGAAATATGAATAGTTGAAAATTTGTTCATTTCAAAAATGAGATTACTAGATATATAAAAAATATTGATCATTACAGGCAAAGCAAGAGCAATAATTCCTCAAATATCAGTTTTCATCGATATTTTGAGAATTGAGTTTTTGTTATCACATATAAAAAACCACAAGTTTTAAAATACTTGACTGATGTGCAAAAACTTTTCGCAATGGACATAAAGAAAAATCTGTAATATTTGAAGATTGGACAAATGACAACAGTCGACAATGAATTTTGAAGTGATATGTTATCGTGATATTTTCCAAATTCTAGATGTGCAATCAATCTGATTACTTTACACATCCACCTTGTAGATTTTTCCTTTCACTGACGAGCATATCACTCATTTTATCTGAACATGGTATTTGTTGAAAAGTTTGATATTTCGATATTTACTTTAGATCATATCGAAATGAATCTACGATGTTATTTCAAAGTTCTCTCTACCAAACGAAGTTTCAGTTTATTGAATACAGTTAGAGATGGAGAAGCGAAATTGAAAAGAGCCTAAAAACTTTCTGAAATGTTTACTCGAATGTTCGGTAATTCTATTAAAGTTGCTGCCTACTGAAACATGCTGTAGGTATATCATCCTGATTTCATTTTGTGATAGTTTTTTTCGTAGCAGATCTGGCATATACGAAATGTCCATTGTATGATGTTTGTAAGATACATGGCACTTCATTAACATTGTGAGGAAATGTAAAAGAAATAACATAGAAATAGAAACACGCGGCTTGGGCAACGTGAAGTTGCTTTCGAGCTAACGTTTCGTTGCTGTGCCGTTGTTTTCGGTTTCAAGGGTGGGAATATAAGAAAAAATTACATGATGGCGCTCCTAGAATCAAAATGCTCTGGAGGTAAAATAGCTTCCCAATCGGATCTCTGAGTGAGGGCTGATTCGAGGGCATCATCCTGTAGATGTTATTCGAAAACCATGTAACAACGTAGGTTTCTTTAACAAGTAAGCACACACTGAGGAACTTGTCAAAAAAAGTGTTAAGGTCAAAAATTTATTGAATTGAAATTAGCAGCAGCTGTCAATAGATGCGGATTTCCCCACATCAAATTTAGAACGCTGGGGCAAATCCGAAAAAAGGTTTGAATTCGGCCTCCTGCATGAAGAGGAGGTCTTCTTGAAATCTAACCATACCTTGAACCTTTTGGGAGTCTTTCCCTTATCTTCCACTCCAGAACCAGGCTGTATACTGATATTTTGGCTGTAGGCCTTTCCCCTGTCCTGAAATGGTGCGGGACTTGCTCAATTAATGAGCCAGAAGATTTTTTTCAGATGAAGTTGATATTACGAACAAACAATGAGATAATAAACGGGTATGTTTATAAACCACACAAAAAAACAAGTAAAAAATATATATCATAGAAGTAAAGCAAGAACAATAAAGCAAAATTAAAAAAAAAACAAATATGTTGTCTATAATAGCTGAACCTCAAATTACAAGATGCCTTGTTATAAACTCAAACGGAAGGTTGTGTCTATTTTTCCTCATACGGTAGACTTTCAACTTGCAAGAAAACCGTGATTTCGTTATTCAAACTTGGCGAAAATTCTGACGTGATTGATTGAACTTGCCTGGCCGACGACTATTTTTAGGGCTAAACATGTGTGTACTACTATACATACGAAAAAGAGTGTGGTGCAACCTATTGCCTTTTTTATATTGTCCCTCAAGACGCAACAGCAAATAAGACCAATACTACAAGCTAAAAATGACATCCTCTCTCTCTCTTCACAACATGGAGTTCAGTAAAAATTCAGACTGACACACGATACTCTACAGGTCCTGATACTCCTCTCTGGAACGGTATCCGTGTACAAGGGTAGCTCGTTCTAAATGCCACAGATCCGTCGCGCTCGTCAGTCAAATCGCAACCCTGAATTCAATAAAACAGAGAACCGTCGCGCCCTCTGGCCAAATCGCAACCCTGAACTCAATAAAACGGAAAACCGTCGCGCCCGCTGGCCAAATCGCAACTCCCCAATTCCCAAAATCGCCGAACGGTTTCGCTCGATGGTCAGATCGCAACTCCTTCGGAAACTGCCAAATTCTCAATTCCTATCCCCCAGTCCGCGAAATCGACTCTAACACTCCTCCCTAGATCCGTTCCTTGATCGGTCTCCTCTTTTTAATAGTACCCAATTTTTTCTACGACTCTTCCTTCTTAAGACCTATATCTCCTTTTCATCGAAGTCATTGGTCAATTATTATTGTAAATAAATCTGCGAGACCGCCTAGTCAATATGGCCAACTTTCGCGTTAGCGAAACTAATTAATTAAAACCCCTAGCCAGCATTTGTGTCATTCCCAGTAAGAATCTTATTGCCGGATGTGACTAAACGGTCTGTTTAGTCTACGTGGGGCCTAACATGTTTTCCACGGTCGGCAACAATAAATTAATTCAAAGTTCAGTCTGTTGAAAAAATATCGAGTTTCTTGTTGAATACTGAGGATATTTGTTAAGCATCAACTTTATATTTTCTATGAATGAAATTTTTCCGTTACTAACATAACAGCAGTTATCACAACCACTATTTCTGACAGTCAGCAGGGTCTTCCTAACATCAGCCCACAAGGAAATAATACGGTAACTGCAGTTGCTAAAAGGCCCATTAGCAACTTCAAAATCGATTTCTGCAACATCAGAGAACCTAACTCAAAGATGAACGAGTGTACCAACAAATAGTTCTCATATTTTTTGCACTCACAGGAACCGAAGTCAGTGCCTCAAGAAACTTCGTCAATTTTCTATGTCAGACGTTACTTTGAAATATGTATTTTCATCAGGAGCGATTTCTCCTGTTAACGAGAGGAAATGCTGGAACCCCAAAACTTTGATGTTATGTGGTTTGAAATGATATCACAGAAGACTACTGGATTCATATGCTGGGTTCATCGAGCACCAAGCGATAGACAATATAGGACACTATCCTCTCCACTCGAAAACACCATCAACTTTCTGCAAATCAATCATCCCTGTGCTGAAATGTCCATATTCGGTGACTCCAATGTCCACAATATCGAATGGCTCGAATTCCCAAATATTAACTATGAAGAAGGTCGTGGAGCTGGTCTTTTGCAATAAGCAGCGGACTTTCTCAGATTATAAATGAGTCAACCAGAATTCCTGATCGTGATGGAGAATACGCTAGTCTTCTGGACCTATAACTAACAACCCATCCAGAAATTCACACAGTCAGCGTACGGTCTCCATTGGGATCTTCTGGCCACAAACTCATTTGGGTGTTGAGTGAATTACCGATAAATGTTGGGAAACAATCTAAGCCGTGCAAAGTTTGCCACTACAGATCTTCTGAGTGGGAGGATCTTCAAGATCATTTATGAAATTTCTTCTAGCAAGATGTTTGTTTCAGCTGTATTTCTTTTTCAATGAAACGAACTTCTAACGGCAAACCTTTGTTCAACAAAAATTGCGAGAACAATGTAGCCTTCAAAAATCTTGCCTACCGGCAGTGGCGCATAAATCCCAGTGCAAAAAATCGATCCCAGTACCAAAAATCACACTAGGTTTGGTAATGCTCTCAATGAACTCTCAAAGAACTTCACAATCAGAGAATTGGGGATAAACTGCTTGACAATACCAACAAGTCTAGATACTTCTGGTCAGTAGCTAAAGCGGTTGAACAAAACTCCGTAGATAAGGTTTCGGCAAGTGGCTGTCGATGGATATCTCTCGAATACTTTCACCATCAACGCTGGTGTTCCCCAGGGATCCATATTGTCTCTAACCCTCTTTTCGTCGTAAAGTAATTGAAAAAAAAACAAAGACCCAATATATTGCTTTGCTGACGACAGCACACTTGTCTCTCCATTCCATTTGGATTCCAGAAAATCGGCTGCGAATGCACATCTTTACCGGTAGCAGGAAGTTGCATATCTCAATGAAGATCTAGAGGTGATTTCGAATAGGGCTGAAAGTAACCAGGTTCAATTCAATGCCACAAAAAACCAGGCATCGGGTTACTCCAAAAAGATGAATGTCTCCGAACCGGCGGCTATAACAATGTAAGGACAGATTATTCCGCTTTCTACTTCGATAAGTTTGTTGGGGATCAACATGGATACCAATATGTCCGGGCACAATCATTTCGCTGGAATTACGAAAGCTACTTCTCAAAAACTTGAAACACTGTTTCGAACCAAAAAACTGTACATACCTCAGCAATTTTTGATGCTTTATAAAGCTCAGATCAGACCTTCTTTGGAGTATTGTCCTCATGAATGGAGCTTTGCCCCAAAGCATACCCTGAAGCTACTGGATTCTATCCAGAAAAAAGCCATCCACCTGATTGGAGACGTGAACATCACTTGCAACCTTGATAGTCTGGGACATCGATATAAGGTTGGAGATTGGTCTCTCTTCTATACTTTCACAGGAAGTGTTCGAGTGACTTGACACATTTGTTTCCACCAAGATCGGTGAATGTCAGAAATACGCGACGAACTGTGGCTGTTCATCGTTTTGAGGTTCAACTCAGTACACCCCGAACTTCGCTGTTCAAAACTCTTTCATTTGGAGAACTGCGTTCATGTGGAATGAACTTCATGAGAACGTTTTTCCCAATGGATTTATTCTCCAGCGATTCAAATCCAATGTGAATCACTACTTTCACACCCATCTCTATAAAGAGATCTCTATAATAAACAGAGCCATATTCCACACAGAATGATAAAATTCAAAAATCTTTCCTGAAAATGAAATTCTTCAGAGTGAACACTTCGAATAAACTTCTCATTCATTTTTTACAATGGTCTGGAATCGAGAATTCAACATGATGAGTTATCTATGCCGAGAATTCAATCATGAAAGGTAAACATCTCCAAAGCACACTAGAGTAATTCCCATCCTAAATTTACTTTCGACTTCACTGCCCTATGTTCATTTCTGTTCGAATCATTGTTGAATGTTGATGTTCGCTTTCATTATTTCCTTTACTCAAAATTACTTACTTACGAATTTCCGAGTTCCGTTGATTCATGATTATTGATATGGACATGAGGAAAAATAATCATTGGGATTGGAATTCATTTGTTCAAGTGACGCTTCATTTTCACTAGACATACACGCCTGGGGAAGCTTTTGTATAGCGAAACACGTAATGCGTTTCTGTAAACTGTAGTGTCCGATTCCATCCATTAGATTTTCCTGATTACTCTCAAGACGCATGGATCATGAAGAATACTTGAAAATACGTAAGACAATATTTGTGTTCTTATGAATGGTGGTGGAACTAGTAGTAAACTATCTTTAGCCATGCTCGAATAGAAAGGTCGTCGTGTTTCTTTAGCAAAAGCCTTACGAAGACTTCATAGAAATGATACTGAAATGTCCTGATTGATGATGAAAACAATATAGAATGGAATATCGATCGGAGTCATATTCTAGTCAATATCTGGTCTATTGGGTACTAGATGTTATGTTCTGTTTACCCAAATATCTTTTCCTTTTCTGTTGGTGTACCTATGGGCCTGTAAGCTCGATGGGTATACAGCGTGAGAAATTAACCGGGCTCTCATCCTAGAAGAAGAAATGCTAAAACTTCCACCACGATATGACCGCTAGAGGTTAGCACAGTCTTATTGCCTTGAATGAAAAAAGTCAAGGAATACCACGATATGATCGCTAGAGGTTAGCACAGTCTTATTGCCTTAAATGAAAAAAGTCAAGGACTACATCGAAATACCCGTTTAAATCATAGACAACGGATGTTACAACTATTTGAATGTGATAACATGAGGACCAACTAGTCAATTACACATCAGATCAGGAAATTATTCTCACAAATAGGACGCAATGGGTGAGGATCAATTATTTCATCTCAAATTCTATGACAGTGTATTCCGGAGTCCCTCAGGGAAGTCACTGAGGGCCTCTGCTCTTCAACTTGTTTATAAATGATATATTGAATAACTCTCTGAATCGAAATAATAATACGCCTTGCTGATGATCTTGAAATTGACCATGTTACAAAGTCAAGGACCACATCAAAATACTGTGTTACGGTTCTCAGAATGCAAGAGCGTCTTTATAAGATGAAAGTAAATTTGACTGATAATTAGTATTTTGCACTAATCATTTCCTTGAAGTGAAAATGTATTGAATTCATATATTTATGCACAGCATCCGCCCTGTATAATATTTGAAACAATTCAGTTTTTCAGTGCCTAAAAACAATCAGAATAATTCGACTTTGAAATAACGTTGATAGGAAAAAAAAAGAAAAAAAAGGGAGGGAAGGGTTTTTACTTGAAATGAGAGTTTAGTTTGGTTATCTCCTCTGGAGCAAGTATTTTGAGCTCATCACATTGTGGATTTGAAGAAACCAAAACACTTAATACGGGAATAATTATTTGAATTGAAAGGGTTATAATTTATTAGGAGTGATTAACTTTTTTGGAAAGAAAGTTTTTGGCTTTCTACTACGCTATCTTGATACAAAAAATGTGGGAATCTTCCAGAGAAAAGTAGGAAGGAATCATTTTCAAAAAAATGAAGTAACACTAAACATAGATGTGTAGATCATTCAAAGAAGTAACTTCCAGACACAAAAAGGAAGAAAAAGGTCTTCTGAAACAGCTACCTTCATATAAACATTGAATTACACGAAAGAAAAAAATTCTTTTGAAACAAATACTTTTATATGAACACTGAATTATACAAAAAAAACTTTTTTCTACTCAATTTGTATTCCAAACGTTCGTTTTAGATTTGAATCAGATATCATTCACAAGATTTCTTCACGATATACTAAATGAGAGATGAAAAAAATTCAATTTCTTCAGTTCGGACTTCCATTGTCTCAAATTATATAAAATGATTTGAAATCCCTAAAATAAACAATACAATTGAAATTTAGAAGAATGGCTGAAAATGGCAAATATATTAAGCAAAAAACCTGAAAAGAATTCACAGTGAAATGAAATACGAGTGAAAAAATTGAATAAATAAAATAAAATAAAATAATATAATTAAAAGTTGAGTGATTTTTTTGAACAAGGTCTAGACTCACATTTTGGCCTGCATACCTTTCATTAAAAACCCGGGCTGTCCTACGAGCACACCTATCTTCAGCACCATAAATAAAAATAATTTTAGTTCTTTCTTGTAGAGTGTCAACCATTACGATTTGTATTACTGTCAGTGCAACTGACACTACTTGACAAACAGTTTAAAATCAGGAATAACTAATACTGATGAATGTTTTCATCATTTAATTGTATTAACTGACGCCAAGAAGCAACTGTGTGCCCTTATCTCACTTTCAATAGAAGCAAAAAAACTCTGTGTGAAAAAGAGACATAAACATACCGTTATTGAGTCAGTGGTAGCGGTTCCATACATTTTTACATTTTGTTATAATTCATTTCCTTTTTGCCCTATTTTACGAGAAAAGATCAACCAATTTCAGTTTTCTGAACGGAATTGAGTGAGGATTTTTAAGATCTTTAAAATGATGTGTTACAAGATAGGGTGTGCCATTCAAAATTATTAAGTGGGGGTACCTAGGGGTCAGTGGGTTGAACCTAAAGTACCACTGGCAATGGTTTAAAACTTCCCCTCGTTATCTAAATTGGCGTAGGAAGTTTTGAAATGAAGGCACTGTATACGAATTTGTTATTACCAGGGAGAAGTGGAAGAGCAACTACGTTGAACTTCTCTCCTTTTTGCCATATTTATCGAAATTTCGAATCCCATGTATCCGACAAAATTGTGATAAATTATTTGGGTGAATAAACGTATCATTATTTCAATTTTTTTCACCGTAGTGTGCGCTGGTCAGGCCCTATCCCTCGAATCCCCGACACATTCAGGAGGGCGCGCCAGCATTATCAACCAACGACTACTCCCCACACCGTGGGGTAAGTGATCATTGGGTCCGAGAATCATGTTCCCTGAGCAAACACAATGAGCCAAGAATGACTGCCTTCTGCTTCTAGGCCTGGAGCAGCAAAGTTCTTGGAGCCCACAAGGGCTTTTCGA
>WOGR01007902.1:0-12126 GCA_015342045.1 Leptinotarsa lineolata | reverse complement strand
CGGTTTTACCAAATTTCCATGTTTTTTGTGTGAATG
This sequence comes from Leptinotarsa lineolata, assembly GCA_015342045.1. Taxonomy (NCBI): domain Eukaryota; kingdom Metazoa; phylum Arthropoda; class Insecta; order Coleoptera; family Chrysomelidae; genus Leptinotarsa; species Leptinotarsa lineolata. The sequence goes on along the minus strand of WOGR01007902.1, from coordinate 12,090 downwards.
GGACAGTAGAGCAAGGGATCAACATTGGTGCAGAAAGAACTGGCCTGTGAGGGAGTCTTTAGAACCCGGCAAGAAGAACATTCTCCGCAAACACTTTGTAGATCCTAGAAACATTCTCTTACCACCTCTACATATAAAGTTGGACCTCATGGAACAGAAGATTAACCTTATTTAGAATATCTCTGTCAGATATTTCCAAACTTTTCAGAGGTTAAACTTGAAGAAGGCGTCTTTGTAGGACCCAACATTCGAAAAATGATGTTCGACATAAACTTTGAAATCACAATAACCATAAATGAGAAAGGAGAATGGGTATCATTCAAACAAGTTGTTACAAAATTCTTTGGAAATGCAAAAGACTCATAGCATCGTATCATTATAGCAAACATGTTAAAGAATTTTAAGAAACTAGTATGTTTGATGAGCCTCCCATCAACATGATGGGAGACTACTGTTGGTCACTTCACTGTGAAGCTCAACAAGCGACTCATCGCAGAAAAAGTTACACAAGAAACTTCAAAGGAAACAGAGAAAGGAAGTATAAACCACTTTCATCTGACTAGTGAAACCTACATTACAACACTGTATCATTATTTCAAGTAATCTACTGTAAATAAGAACCATGATAGTGATTTAACATAGTGTTCCATTAATTTTACCATATACCGTACAGATTTTAAATTATATATAAAATGTCAATTTCTCAAAAACTATAGGTGATACAAAAAAAAAACTTAGACCAGATTTGGATTCAGCACACAAACATCTATAAAAATCAGCTATTAAAGTAAACAAAGCTTAAAAAAATTTTTCGTTGGCCTGTGTTTTCAAGCATCTGAGTGTACGAGTATATCAGAGTCGAATTTTCCCCTTATCCTTCACGGACTCTTCTTCGGGTAGTTCTGAGAGAATTTTCAGCCGTGTCAAAACCGCTGAAACAGCTCAAATGTACAACACGCACCGAAACCACGTCTGTGATACAGAGATTCAATAATAGCCTGATTTATTCCTCGCCTTTTCTTTCATGTCCTCGCAGGATGTATAATGACAGGATTAAGGATCAGGCCATTAGGGGATAAGGGCGGTTGCTTCCGACAATTAGAGTTCATTCCACAACTTCGCACGCCCTTGTTTCACCCTCAACGCGATCCCGAGTTTAATTGGTGGGGCGCGGGGAAAAATCAACCCTATATGGGGGTCCTGTAAGGACTACCGCTCGGAAACTGACATTGTAACGTTCTATTCGGGCGTTATGTTGATGAATTGCGGGAATCCTATCAAAGGAAATGAATTGTGGCCTCTAATCAACATCTGAAGTCGTGTAATGGCCAAATTGCATCTTCTCTATGGAGTTGTATCTGTTGATGGTGATTTATTGGATGGTATGATTAATGGTGGTTATTCTCTGTTGTACGACGGCCTGGGGTAGGATTTATCATTATCAGGAGTTGCAGATGGGTTAATTATGTGAAGTTGTTCATGTTTTTGAAAAATATGACACACAGTTATATGGTTTGATCTGTTTTTCTATTAACAATTGTGAATGCTCCTGTTCCGCAGTGAGTACTATTTCATCATAGGTTGATTGACTCGGGGGTATTATTAAGGAGGACTATGGAGTCGACAACATTCACATACCATTTCTTCCTGCAAGTTTTCTCACCGTCACCACATCTACTCAAATAATTGATAATATTATCAAAGTATTCGATACGTTGGATCTCTTGATTTTGTCTAAAACACTGAGATACTTCCCCTGATGACGGGTATGGATTTTTTTCTGGTAATAATATAAAAAAAATCCCAACTTCTCCTATAAAGCTACTGATGACGAAGAAATCTATAAGTTTATTCTGAACATGAAATCGAATGCTATAGGACCTGATGGGATAAGCATTACAATCCTTCCCCATATCACTCACTTTTGCTTGCATCCATTTGGAAGCAAGCAAATGTTCTTCCATTGGCCAAAAATTCTATCCCAGAAAGTGTAGGCAATCTCCGGCCAATTAGCATCTTATGTGCGCTATCAAAAGTTTTTGAAAAAGTACTGAACTTGCAGATGCGCGAATATTTGAACGACTTTGATATATTACCCGAGTGTGAATCAGGGTTCAGACTCGACCACAGTGGTACGACTGCTCTCCTGAAAGTTGTGGATAATGTGCACAGATCAATTGATAACAACAAACTCTGTCTTCTGATATTATTGGACTACTCTAAGGCATTTGATCGCATACACCAGGAACTCCTCTTTGCCATTTTGGGCTTCCTAGGGTTTTCAATGCATGCTGTAGGACTACTTAAAAGTTACCTTTGCAATCGTTTTCAGAGAGTTGTATATAATAACGAAAAATCTGATTTAATATAAATAAAAATGGTGTTCCTCAAGGTTCGATATTGGGCCCGCTCTTGTTCGTTTTATACACATCTCAATTTCATAGATCACTGCGATTTGCAAACATGCATTGTTATGCCAACGATACACAGCTGTACATGGAAGAGAATTCAGTTAACGAGGCCATATGGCAAATTAATACCGATCTCGTTATGTTATTATCCCTGTCAACTGAATATTGCCTATCTGTTTATGCATCCAACTCTAATGACATGCTCTTTGGTAGAACAGCGGCGAGAAATCGTTGTTCTGGCCTGATAAATATTGCAGTAGATGGAACAGAACTTCCCCTGAAAGGAGTTACAAAAAACTTAGGCCTATATCTTGACAACTGTCTTCGTTTCAAAACATACACTTCGCAATTCTGAAACGGGGTTATGCAAATTTGAAAATGAGATATTCCAACAGAGCATTTCTGAATAAAAAGAGTAAAATCATACTTTGTGATGCTTTAGTTCTTTCACATGCCAACTACGCAGACGTGGTGTATGGTCCAGAAATTTTGAAGAGTGACAGTTTCAGAATCCAGAAGCTCCAGAATTCATGCATTAGGCTCATTACGGGTACGAGGAAACGAGAACATATTTCACAAATTTTTGGGGTTGTGGGTTGGTCGAATATGGGAATCCAGACGAACATTATATTCTGCAATATTTTTTCATAAACTCTTTGAAACAAAAAACCCTTCTATATTTTCGAAAAAATATCCTTTGAAACTGACATACACAATCTTAACTTGAGATTCAAGACACACTTAACAATACCACAACATAAAACTTCTCAATTTCGCGAATCTTTCACTTACCATATTGCCTACTCATATAATCGGATACCTGTTGACTATAAACTTCTGCCAATAAGAAGCTCCAAACGAAATATAAAAAAATATCAATCAACCTTCCTCCTAGCTCAAAAAAAATGTATATATTTTGTATTTTGATTTTGCTGCATATAACTATTGTTTGCACTTCTCTTGAAAACATACTGTTTTATTTTCTCTTTTACTTTTGTTTTTACGGTTGGATGAAAGAGCAATCTCTGTGATGATTTATCATATGCAGATATTGAATCCTGCCATTTTATGGAATCATCGATAAAAACCATTATTATTATTATTATAGTGTGCGCTGGTCAGGCCCTATCCCCCGAAACCCCGATACATTCGGGAGGGCGTGCCAGCATTATTAACCAATGACCACTCCCCATACCGTGGGGTAAATGATCATTGTGTCCGAGAATTATGTGTCCTGAGTAAGCGCAGTGAACCGGTATGATTTTGAGATTCGAGAGTAGAGAGGGCATCATTCCACCAAGGATACCAATAATCAGAACAAGAGAAAATATCGATATTTATTCCGTTTTTCCTCTTCTTTTCGGACGCTATTCGTCTCGCCAGGAGCTGAAAACTCCACGACAAATATCGTCTTGCTCTGGTGGTCTACATCAGGCTTATTAGCCTGTTTGAGTCTGACGGTGGGGAACGAATAGTTCCAGTAAATTCGGCACTTCTCATTCCCCAGAACCGATTCAATATTCACCGGAGCGTAGGGCAACAACGGTGTCTCGTCAATACCGTAAGAGTGCCGTAGATAGTAACAAAGCACTCTTAGGGCCGCGTTATGTCGATGGATATAGTTCGAGACCGCATATGCTGGACATGCTGACAGCAAGTGCATTAGGGTCTCGGACGCCTTGCGGCGGACTCTGCACCTTGTATCATCATGCACTGCGGTAGACCGAGGTTTTGAAGACACTATCCTGGCGTGCCATGATGAACCCTTCAGTTTTCGACTTCAGCCCACTCAACCTGAGGAAAGCGAAAGTCAGGCGCTTTGATAAGCCAAGATCTTCAATGTTATTAAAGAAGACCCCATGCATTGGCTTATCTTTGTGTTGTCGCAGAAGTGAGGTGATCTCTGCGACTTTTATATGAGCCTTTTTCTGAACGGGTTCCAACTCGGTGACAGAGTTGTGATCGCCTCGTTCAGTGTTGAAAACTAAACCGAGTTCATGAGTTGCTCGGGCAGCTGCCCTAAAAATGAATACTCCAATTCCTGCTCTCTCATGGTAGCGGACCATGCAGAGAAGGAGATCCGAACTCCTGACGACTTTACAGGCTACATCCAGTACCATTCTGTCATGTAGACACTCCAAACTCAAAATTCCACGGCCTCCCTTGTCGCGGGAAGTACAACCGTGGAACGGACGATTTTGGATGCAAACTATGGAGTCTTTACGTCGAGTTGATACAGCTCCTCTCGAGTCCACTTCAATACTCCAAACGAGTATTTTATTATTATTATTATAAAGACGACGACTTGGGTTAGGCCAGTTAGGTTGGGTTATAAGACGGGGTTGGGTTGACGACTTGGGTTAGGTTGACGACTTGGGTTAGGCCATTTTAGGGTGGGCGTCGACAAGAGGTTGGGGTGACTTCTTGGGTTAGGCCGTTTGGGGTGGGGGGCGAGGTTGAGTTGGACTAAGACGAGAACAAAAACAAAATGGTCAACCAACCAAAATGAAGTATAACAAAATCTTACTTCTTTGAAAGTTCAGTTATTTTCACTATTGACGTTGTTACAAAATCCTCATTGTTTTTGTTATATAAAATTTCTTGAAAGGAAAAACCAACCAAAAGAAAAGAAGCAAAATCCTCTTGATTTCATAGAGAAATTTATAACGAGGAAGTTTCCTCTCTTGATGCATTTGATGCAAGGCAGATTCATAATATGAACTGCTCTTGACGAGTTGATAAGTCGCTTTCTAGCTGCACTGTCTAACTTCTCGGGTTTGTTAAAATCTCGAGTTGAAGAACTGATAAATTCTTGCTATTGGTCGTTCGTTTAGTTGACGTTTACCCACTCTGTACGCTGAAGGTCTGATTTTTTGGTTACTTCATGGTCCATAAAGGGTCCCAGGAATAGCTAAGAAAAGAAAGTACATCACGGCAGACCCCTGCAGAACCGTGACATGGGTCTCTACGATGAGAGGACATGGTATTTCTGAGGTTTCGTTAGTAGTACTAAGTAACCTCAGAGTCACAGTTCCTTTCAACATGGAAACGCACACTTTGGGCTAAGGCATCATTTTGGAGGACTCCTACCTCCACCTCCCCTGCAGGGATACTTCAAGGCCCCCACGTTGCAGAGCATGAAAGAAGCCTCAAAAGAACAACAATGCATTAGTGAGTCAGACTCGTAAAACAGATAAGGTCTATGACACATCTTGTGTTGGATGACGAATATTCTGGTTCTGTTTCTAATAACTAGTTGCCTTGGAGTGAAAGCTGTGGAGAAAAACAGTAAATATTGCTCAACGGACCTTCTTTGGTAGATCGATATTCGTTGTTTGATTCTGTCGATTATATAGATGACAGTTTCGTATAGAGGACATCCATGACTACTTATTCTCAAGTTTTTCCTTTATAGGGGCAGTTGACTCCAAAATAGGTCTGAAGACTTTAAAGGAGAGATGTATAATGTATGAGAAAATAAATATTTTGAAATGAAATCTCGTGGTTTTAGCCGGGTAGGTAGTTGTTTCCTACAGGAATTTACTGAAACCTACTGTGAAGGTACGTTGGAAAAGATTCAGTCGAGTCCAACAATGCATTTGTGTGGTAAGACCACGAAGGCATTGATTCTGTGCTCTGGTTTGAACTAGATAGGAAATGTAAACCTTTGAATGGCCATCAAGATCGCATATCCATCGTAATATGTTGAATTCTATCTCAGAAATGGAAGACGCCTTAGGCAGTGAATTTGAAAATTGTATTCAATTTGATTGTGGAGGCGTATTGCACTTTTATTTTTATTTGACCACTTGTCTTTTCGTTGACATCTTGACTTTTTTATCAAGGTCTGAGAAGAACTCTAAAATACTCGTAAATAATGATGATAGAGTGGACCTACTACAAATTCGAATATTCCGGAGATATTTTCATAGTAGTTTTTCTAAAATTTATCTGTTATTTTTGGAAAGCACTATATATTTATTTTTCCGCTTTTATTATTGTTATTGATTAATTTTGCTTAGAAAATATACATCGTGAGGCAGTCAAATGGAATATATTCGTTATTCCAAACATTGTGTAAATGTATAAAAAGTTATTTTGCATATTTACGTATATAAAAGTCAATTTTAGTTTTCAAAAACATATATTTTATTGCGTGAAAATTGCAGTTTTATATTTAACATCCTCAGAATGAGGATTGCACCCCTAATTTTTTATATCTGCAGGGGATTGTGCATCATTAAAAATATCTCCTCATTGCATATTCAAAAATTTTATTGATTTCAAATTCAATATAAAAATTATGGTTTAAGAAATTGAATCATCTGAAAAAATAAAATAAAAGTTACTCTCTCCCAACTGAATAGTACAAAAATATACTGGATATTTTCCAAATGACAAAAAAATTTAAGTATTATCTAGAGAAAAATTATGATTAACTAAAATATTTCGATAAAAATTACATAAATATTTTGTTTTTCATAAATGCAAGCTGAATTATATTTAATATTAACGACTACTTTCGTGTTAACTGCAAATAAAAAGAAGAGAGGGTTGATAAGATAAAAAATACAAAATATTGAAAATATATTCAGAAAAAATATTTTTAAGTTTCAATAATCAAATTGTTAAGTCTTCTATCGAAAATTCTCTGTTACTTTCAAAAATCTCACATACATTGTAAAAAGGCAACATGAGGAAAAATGATAAAAAGTGTTCGGAAGATTGAGAAACTTGAAACCAAAAATAGGGGTTATGAAATTGTTTTTTTACGTAAATAATAATTAGAGATTTGTGGTTCATATAAATTTATTATAATTTTGCCTTGAGAATGATATCACTTCTGCGTTCAATAGTAAAGTAGAAAAATATTTTTAAGCCATTATTTATGTTCATTTAAGGAGTAATACAAATTATATAATATATACATAATATAATACATAATAACAATGTAATTATTGTATGGTTTTTTCGGGAAAAGCATTAAATTGTATGTTTTAAGACCTATTTGTGAGAAACTTCCTTTGCAAAGTCATTAAAAAAGAGGTACCTTTCAAATTACTTGTGAAACCTCTTATATAAATGAATAAGATACTTTGAAGCATTTTCAAATCACTTTTGAGCCTTTTTTTTCTAATGTTACTGATTTCGTTCGATTTACTCAAAATATATTTATTTTAAATCATTTCAATTGAACGCTGACAATGAATTAGTTTAAAATATGAATGAAGGACCTTACCTTTTGACAAGGAGAAAGAGGATCAGAATTTTCACCATTAACTTCCACATATTGAATAATTAATGCAGTTGGAGAAAAATATAGCATCTGCACCAGAAAACCACCTCTTATATATATACGTTTGTCCGAGGAAATATAAGTGGGGAACACCAGGAGACCCAGCTTGACCAATGAGAGAAAGTTTTCAAAGTTTCATACTGTCCTGTGGCTCCAAAACAATTACCCGAATGGTTTTTTCAGTTTTAACATTGAAGATTTTTTCTATATTCTCCAGATTTACACCTTTTCAATTTTTAGAGCTAGCTATAATATATAAAAAAATTACAATGTACACATTACATGTATTTTTGTACTACTGATTTACTACAAATTGAAAGGGAAGATTCCCACATATTTTTTGTATAAAAATGAAGAAGTAGAAAGTCGAAACTTTTTTTCGCAATGATTTACTTTGTTTTTATTCTTTTCAAGTTTACTAAAAATACAACAGGGAACCCGAACGTTAACCCTTATGATTTCCAGAGACTCCAGCAGATTCAACTTCTGTCCCTCATCCTCTACATGGAGTATGTCGTACATAGTGATTAAATCGTGATCGTGAGGTGACACGCATAGGTGAAATTGGTCTTCTTCATTTCATTCATCAGATTTTCGATTTAAAATTTCTGAAAGTCCTTCCTACATACACTTTTGGGCATGCTCCGCATTTTAGTTTTTAGACACCTTATCTGTTATCCTTGTCTATCTCAGAAAGTCGAGCGGCGTTGGAAGCTCTTGGCTCCTACCGAGCAACGTCTAAATTTGTAGAGAATTGCCAAAAACGACTCTCCCCAATAGGAAGACTCAACAAATTGTCTCCCGTCTGAATTCCTGGCCTGAAAGGCAATGAGGCTGCTGACTTTTCCTTGCAAAGGAGGGTGCTGCAAGCACCTTCATCGGACCAGAACCTGTCATTGGCATCGCTCTAGGCTTTGCCATTGAACACCTGGATGGCAAGAAGATTTAGGGACTTCTGACAAACACTTCCAGGATTGGCTCACCTCAAGGCGTTCATTCACCCTTTGAAGCTTAAAACCAAATAGTTGCTGGACTACAGTAGGGATGAACTGCTATGTCTAACAGGTCTTCTCACAGGTCACTGTCGTCTGGAACATCATATGCAGAGACTTGAACTGTCGGACGATAGTATGTGTCGCCTTTGTTCTTTGTTCTTGTCTATATTTAGTTATTTGTTAAGCAATTCCACTATTCTTCTGCTTTCCATAACTGCTTGACGTTTGTTTATTATTTTCAATCTAAATCCTAGTTTCTTTATCCAATTCTGACGAGTTTTGTCACAGCAGCTCACGTTATGGCCAGAAGTATTGAATTTCTTTTTTATGATTTCAATTGTAGGAATCTCATTGCTTTTGTAACAGTTGTATATCGTTTTTTCAATGATTTTATTAGATGAACATCTAAAGGTTTTGGGAATCCTGTATAACATCGCGCCTTGCTTTCATAAGGTTTGCTTTTGACTATTTTACGTACAATTGAGAAGGGAATTTCGGTCGAATCTGATGTTACTTGTAATAGTTTGTTTTCCTCGAAACCAAACTTGAAATGTAGATTCTTATATACATTGAAACATGATCTATGTGTTTTAATATTCAAATGCATCCGAATCGTATTCACTGGTATCTGTTTTTCGCATTGTTCACCATCGCTATTGGAATCAATACACTGGAAAAAGTCTTTGTTGTTATAACACTCATTATTACTATTAGTACTTGTCCAAGGACGCCACGTTTTAAAGAGATAACAAAAATTTTAGGTAATTATAACTGCACCAATATATAATTTCAACACTCAAATCGCGATCAGTTCCTGAACTGAACATTGATGACACGACGCTGATACTCATCCCGCATTCCCCGATTTCTATTCGTTACCGTAACACGACTTCAAATTTAATTTTATGACTCTTCAGCCAATCATAAAACTTGGTTATTAACAATTATCCAATACGAACCGCTAATTCTAGAGTCCACGTGGAATAGTTAGCAGCCGCTTCATTCATGTATTGATTTTTTGGCCTTTGAGAGTGCCGACAGCTTCAAGTGTGTACAATATAGGTTACTTCGACTATACCTACGTATATTATTTTGAAATCTCCATATATATGTCTATAAACAATCAATTAAAGCCTAGTATCCCTGTTTCACTCGGTACCTGCAGTTCGTCGTTGAGTTTTTCAAGAGAAAATAAGTTAGATTGATAGAAATTTTATTATCAACTGTGAATTCTTGCTAACAAAGAATAATAATTATTATATGTGAACATATGTAAGACAAAAAGATTAAGTTGAAGATTTATCTTGCAACATTCCTAATTTTTTGTCTACATTCGCCACTTCATTCCTCTCTAATTTCTAACTAATAGTCGCTTCAATTTTCTGTTGCAACAGAAATCTGTATTTCTTTTTAATCACACGAAAAAGTGGTGAGTCATATGAATAAAGAAAGGAGTAAAAGTAATCTAAAAATGGTACACATGGCATATGGTTAAAATAAAATTCAGTAATTTCTCTGGGCTAACATTAATTCTAATATGTCTTGAAGGGTCTGTCCCAGATATTAAAATCTCAAGATACTTGTGATGTTACAAATCGACATCCTCATTATTCACTGATAATGACAACCAGAAAAAATTAGCCTCTAACCAATGTTTGGAGAATTATTTTTCATGCTTAGTTTTCTTTGAAATGCAGTTGCAATTTACCTTGTTTGAGAATATTGTGTTCTCAACTCTTCTATATGTGGGTCCTAGGCAAATATTTACAACCACTGGTTGCGTACATGAATCGATTCTGAATCAATCCCATTCAAAAACTGTTTGTCGTTTCTGAATTGTTTCCTTATCAAAAATGACCACATAGGCAAAAATTCCAAGGAAGATAACGCTCCGCATAATAACTTTCTTTTGTTTTGTCTGCTCAATAATACAAAAATCATATTATATAAACAATTTTATAATACTTCACTTGGATACACTGTTTGGAACCTTTGGTGTAGTAATGATTCTTACTAGGGTTTTCTCCCAATACCAAACCATTATTTTTAACACCTCGACACGTGTTTCGATCACCAAGTGATCATCTTCAAGAGGAAGATTCAGCTCAACTTACGAGTTGAATCTTCCTCTTGAAGATGTGTCTATTAGAATTTCATTTCAACTGCAAGTTTGGTAAAAACTAACTCCATTTATTATTACTACTACTGCTCACTAAACTTGTCTATGAAAAGTCATATTGAGAACGGAACATTCGTTTCCAAAAATGCATATAAACTCTATGTTTTCTCAACAACCATTTTTGGAGTTGAGACCGGTTTTTTGCAAGGAAATATTCACTTTGACAAGGAAGTGGAATCATCTGCATGGTCTAACAGTTTATTCACCCTATGAGGTTTGTATCTCATAGTCTATCATTGTTGGTAAATATTACTATAATTACTAATATGATACCCCACGAGATTGCTTACTCTCCATACAACGTAATGCGAGATGAAAATAAGTCTAGTGTAGTCTTTCTCAAAGTGGGCGATAACGCCCCCCTTGTGGGCGCTGGAGGCCTATAGGGGGGCAGTAAAGGGTACAGAGAAGATTGGGGGGCGTTGAAGCGGTTTAGGAGGGCGATGGCTAATTTAAAAAAGGTTTTTTTTGCTTTTAACACAAACTTTACCGCTTTTTACACTTAACGCGCGTTTTCTCGTGTAACGCCACCTAGGGGACCAAACAGTAACTATTTCGTGTCCGATAGTTGTCAAACTGTACAATAGATGGCGGTAAGCTTTAATGCGAAGCGAGTTTCTAGTCTCCATTCTCGAAAGTGGACTCGAAAGTCCACTGCCTCATATAAAAGCGCACGCGCCATCCAGTCAGTGATGTCATTCAACGATATTACGAAAACAACTGAATTTAGTTAGCGACTAGCTAGGTAGAGTGCTGGACGTGTGGTGATGAGTACTGTGAGTGGTGTCATTTTGAAGACGAAATTATGTCGAAAGCAAAAACGAAGAAACGGCAGTATGGCGCGGAATATATAAAATATGGATTTATTGAAAATCCCGCAAATCCATCTTCGCGTATGTGCCTTCTATGTCAAAAAACATTTTCGAATGAAGCTATGAAACCCTCAAGACTACAAGATCGTTTGAATAAAATGCATTCAGATAAAAAAAGACAAAAGTGTGACTTATTTTCAAGAACTGGAAAAGAAACACTCAGCTCAGCCAACTGTGCCAAAACTTTTTTCAGCGGCTTCTAAGCAAGACGACGACGGACTCCAAGCTTCCTACAATATCTCCTTGTTAATTGCTCAAACAGGTAAACCTCACACTATTGGAGAGGATTTAATTTTACCGGCAATAAAAGAAGTAATAACTACTGTGCTCCATAAAC
>WOGR01007901.1:0-12126 GCA_015342045.1 Leptinotarsa lineolata | reverse complement strand
CAAATGTGTATGTACAAAAATTGGATTGAGATGTTCTAAAGCTTGTGGACATTGTCGTGGTCAGTCAAGCTTAAACGCAGAGTGCACTAGTGAAGAAAATGATGAAGACGTTGATTTAAATACAGCAATAAGTCCACTCGATGTTTTGTGAGCAACTTTTGATGAAGTTGAAATTGAGGATATCGACGACGAATGAATATAAAAGAAAATTATATACAAAAATTTCTTTCCCTATTTTTCAATGAACAAATAGAAAATTATTGAGCCTAAAATAAAAAAAACCTTTTATTACAGTTAATGGATTATGCCTACGGGGGAAACCATGTAAAAAACGCGCCCATAATGTAGTCGCTTTCTCAGCGCTCTAGTCCGAAAACGGTTGACTTCACAGAAAAATGCTAGAGATATTCCCGAAAAACTGATTTTTTTGACTTTTTGACCTTCATAACTTTTTTAGCCGGCACGATATCAATGTCGATTTCCCACATCTTCATTAAAACACCATAATAAAGGTGTATACCAAAATTCAGTTCAGTAGGAATTTTTCCGCAGATAAAACCTCAAATGACTGGACTATAATTGTTAATGTGGTAGAAAGTAAAACAAAAGTCCAACGAACATTAACAATTACCGGCAAATACTACGAAATTATTAAAAAATATATGAACCTACGGTCGAAATTTTGAGCCACCCCACTTTTTCGTCAATTATTTTAATGGAAAATGCACAAGTCAAAACATTGGTATCAATAAATTTGGTAATTTAGGTGATCATGATCACAGATTTGCAGAGATCAGTAAATATTTAAATAATGAATATAAGAAACAACTAAATTTGGCATCTGAACGATTTTACGATGGTATTCTAATGAAGGCATAAAATAAAACAAAAACGACATGGAAAATTATCAACAAATTACAAAAAATAAAACCAAATGATTTGCCATTCGCAGAGCGATTTCTTGTGGACGATATTGTATTAGCTAACGAAATCAATTTCAAGCACCTGTGGCTTACTTAGTAAATGATATGGACAGAAAATGACCTCTTAAAATCAATCCTCAGCTTAAAAAATTAAAAATCCATTGGCATGGATGGATTTAGTAATACTTTTCTGAAACAAATTGGTCTCACTATGTATAAACCGTTAATATTCTTAATCAACTTGTCAGCACAAAAGGCGATTTTTCCAGAAAAAAAAAGGTGTGTCCAATATACAGAAAAGGAGATCAGAGTGATCTGAATAACTATAGATCAATAAGTATGATTTCTAGTATTTCAAAACTATTTGAGCTGAATATGAAGAACCAGTCATGCGCTTTCTTTGACAAATATAATTTGCTTTCGTCATCGAGTTACACCAAATGTTATCCAGATGTCATTTGTCATCTTCGTCTATCTCTGAGGCCGTCACCTGTCAGTCATTCTTCTACCGTGTCGTTTTTTAATGATTTTTCCTGTGGCTGGGATTTAATCAAATAAACGAATGAATGTTTACGTACTGTCATTGATGATATGGGTGGATTCAACTTATTCCGTGACAAAACATCGTAATTTTATGAATGAATTGAATGTTTTTTCTTATAATGTTATCCGTATTTGGTACTGAAGAGCCAATAAGGTGAGTATCTTACGGCGAAACATCGTATGTCTAGCAGTGAGGAAGACAGTGTTCCAAGTAAGTGAAATTTCACTTCTTTCATTAATTATATTGTGCAGAAATCCTGTGGATGATATCTGATTCGATTCCATTACGAATGTTCGGAATACAAACGGAATAGAGAAAAGTGTTTTTCGTATAATTCAGCGTTCTTATGGAAGTATTTGTTTCGAAAGTATTTTTTTTTCGTGTAATTCAAAATGTATATGGAAGTAGTTGGTTTGATAAGGCTTTGTCTCCCAGTTTGTGTCTGAAAGTTACTTCTTTGCATTGCATTGTATAAGGTTAATTTTTGAAATTGATTGCTTTCTTCCTTTCCCACATTTTTTTGTTTGAGGATGGAGAAGAAGAAAGCCAAAACCTTTCTTTCCCAATAATTTTTCATATAGTGGAGTGAAATAGAACTGTCCAAATGAATCATCACATCATGAAGTAACGACAGGGAAGCTTTCAGTAATTTTCAAATTTTTGGTCAATTTCTTTCATTTATATCGTCATTACTGTCAAAATGCAATCACAAAATGAATTATCAATATATACTTGACGATTACTGTGAAGTTACCCACAACTGCTCATCCACAATTAATGACGAGGGACTATCGAACATGGTTTAGAATGAAATTTGCGAACAGTGTTGCTAGATTGCAAATAATAAGAATTTTACCGGTATTTCGATGATATCATATTGAAAACACGATATATCATTGAAACATGACGAATAAATAAGTCAGCATTCTACATAATCCCATTATATCAGCCAACTATCCCAATACAAACATTAATACAATATTATTCAGGAAAAATGCACGAAAACATATAGTATATGTTAATTGGAAAATTGATTCCTAGGTAAAAATTTTAGGACTTGTAACTCAAAAGTATGTCATTTAAACTCTCTTGTGGTCAACAAAACCGAATGTCCAAGAAAGACTTATCCAAAAAACTCAAATTTCTCCCTTATAAAAAATAGTTTGTTGATGAAAATTCCAGAATTTCTCGAAAGAATATCTATTGAACTGATCTGCGTACCATATGTACCTTCCGTGAAAAAACATGTTCCGTATAGTTGTAACTTAATCATTCAAAAAAGTCAATTTTTTTACTCATCAGAAATAATTTGTTAATGAAAAAATCAGAGAATTATCTTCAAAAGTATGTCTATTGAGGTGCTTGAACAGATCCGCGGTGTTGTGAAACTTTCATACTGAAAAACTTACAGTAAATTGTATTATCAAAATCTAAAATCATTCGATTTCATTCAAATACTTCTAACTCCTGACCTGGATTTCAGTAAGTAATACTAACCCAAGTAACTGTATTTATTTTCATGAAAATGAATGAACCTGCAGTGAATCCATGGTTGTGATGCAATATAAACTCAAATATCTGGATTAGTGCGACGACTAGAAGTTTCTGGAAACCTGCAAAGTTTGCCGGCAGCTTAATTTAAGTGCCTACTGTCTCATATGTCTTTTTTGAAATTTCATTACATTGTTAACAGACCCGTCTTCTTGAATTAGTCAGTCAATGCGGATTATAGTAATTTTCTTGTTATCATCCCTTAAACTTCAGAAGTAGTCGGAACATATTGTTAGGCATTTCCGTCAAGTAATAATTTCCAGAAATCAAGTCGAAATATCAGAAAACTGAACAGGTGGAAAATTAAAAGAAGAGAAAATGGTGCATTCGTTATGGAATATCATACAAAAATTTTTTCTTGATTAAAACAGCTGGTGAAACATCGAACTCATATCAAATGCAGATACTTTTTTGGGACAGAAATATTTTGGTTTCCTACTTCTCCATCTTAATACAGAAAATGTGAGAATCTTCAGAACGTGCGATTACCCATGCTGGGTAATCGCACGAGCTTAGAAATAAGTAGACATAACAATATTATGAATAACGATAGTGGGCCTAATTCAAATAGTTTACAGTAAGATTCATTACTACACCAAAGGTTCCAAATCAGTACATCACGAGAACTTCTTCTGATACAAAATATAAATCTGATGCAAGAGTTTTGAACTTTTTGTGTGAAACAACTGTCGTTGTTGTCTAGACATAAATTATAAACAACGTCACAGTGGTTGATTATATAGAACTTATTAATCACATAGCATTTTCTTGACATCTATATCCAAATATTGTCAATGGGGATATATGAGTTTCAATGATGAATAATCAATTTTGAGTTTGTTGCTTACATGTTCATGAAATATTAGTTTATGATCTAAAATTAACCTTAAATTTTTTGGATAAGGTCTACATTGTATCTCAGAGTCTCCCATTTTCAAGCTGTAGTTTTTTACTTCTTCTTTGATGCTATCACTTCCAAAGATAATAGCTACTTATTTGTTTGGATTGATTTTCAACATATGGTACGTGGACACTTTTGAAATCGTATTCAGATCAACATTTATTTCATTTACTGCTTGACTTGTATCTGAAGATTTGGAAACTAAATATATTTTAGAGCCATCTGCATAAAGGTGATATTTACAAGAGTTCAATTTCTTGATAAATGTGGCAGTATAGAGGGTATAGAAAAGTGGGCCTGAAATGCTGCCTTGGGGTACTCCTGTTTTAACTTCTCTCCAAGTAGAAGAAACATCATGAATCTGAACTTTTTGTAATCTAATATCTAGATAAGATGATATCAACATTACTGATGCATTACTCGAAAAAAAAAATTGTAATATAGCACAGAGTATTTTATCATTGATGGTGTCGAATGCTTTTGAATAATCCAGTAGAATCAAAATGGTGGCTTCATTTTTTTCTATATATAGCATTAGCAATCTCTAATAATGCTATTGAACAACTATAACCTTTTCTAAAACCAGACTGTCTATGTGACAAAATGTGATAAAATAGCGCATTGGATTTTCCATTACTTTTTCTCTAATCTTAGGATATGTCGGAGGAATACTTACTGACGTTAAATCAATAAAATTTTGTGGTTGATCATTTTTTGGTAAAGGTATAATTTTTGCACATTTCCATGCATCAGGAAAATAACTTCGACTTATATAGTTATAATAGTTATATTGATTTCATCTACCCCATATGCTTGTGATTTTATACTATTTATGATGCTGAAGATTTCATTTTCAGTAGTTGGTTGAAAAATGAGTTGATCACATATACCTTCTTTCCTTTTTGTGTCATAAAAGGCGCAGTAAGTCTTCATCCGGTAAGACATCTGTTTGAGACATAGTAGAAGTAAAATCGCTAATAGCTTCTACATTTTTCAGATTTTCAGGTAGTTTTTCATTTTTACTCGTAACTTTTAATTTCATGAATTCCTGCCATCTACCCTTATTATCAGTTTGTAATTTAAATATACGTTTTTTCGTAGCGTATATCCGCGATGCTGATCTTTCATACAAAGCCACTAGAGGAGTCTATAGTCAATTATACTCATAAGTAATTACTCCTAAAGATTATAGTATACCAAAATAATTTTCACCAAGTTTTGAATATTTCAGATTTTTTTCAGTAATATGAAATTTTCTTGAGAATCGATGTTCGACTTTTTCTCATAAAACCTTGATGTTGAAAAATCTTACATGAACCTCCTGCGAAAGAACTATCCTAACCTCGCTATTATGAGCTATGACCGCCTAAAAGTAGTTGTTTATAGTTTATTACTTTCCATTTGTATTCCTGGATAATCTAAAATGTTTTCCAACGACTTTTCTATCGCAGAGAAAAGAGCATAAACTATCAGAGACATTCAAGTTCGAATTTTCCCAAGGAATTGTTCGGGTGTAGTATATTATTTCAGATGATATTCTCTTATATAGAATTCGCGGGAACAGTTATAATTGTATTTCAAACTACAGCGAGACTGAACGAACGTCTCAGACTAATTATTGTGGGTAGTTGAGCAGGGTGTATTTGGTGGCAAATTTATTCAACCTGTATATATTTAATTACAAGATCAAGTAATGCAATTAGAGTTGATAAGTCCTAATTTAATTATACTCTCACGAGCGACTTGATGTTTCTTTCTCAGGTATCGGAAGAAAGTACAAAATCAATTCATAGTGTTTCTCATTTATTGACTTTGTGAATATCGATTGTAATAACGGTTTCGGGTTCATGAACAATTAAACTTGTAACTAATTTAATGACTCACTTTAATCGATCGTTAGACACCCTATTCGAATTCCACAGTATATGGTATGATAGTAACGCTGCCATAAGATAGATTTTTTATTTCCGTCAACAAAACTAATACATTTTGGTGAAGGTGGACATAATCGAAAATGTGTTAAACAAGAAATAGTGTTATATGTTATGTATAATCATATTATGTCGAATACTAGAGTCCTGGATAACGAAGCCTATCCGTGAGTTATTCATATAATCCTAATAATTAGGTTGTGTTTGTGAGTGTTAATGGTTCACTTGTCAAACTCATCTCACAACTGAGATGAGTACAGAGGGTACTGAAAGTGCTCTTGCCCTCTGATCCAGAGGGAGCAGATGTCTATCAACCCCAGCAAAACTGTGACTAATGGGCTTCGTCAAGAATCTGGGTTTATTTGTTCGAGTTTGAATGGTTGTGAGCCACAATAAACCCTTGCGGGTTGCGGTTGAAGGTCGAATAGACCCACTCACTTTTGACCTAACCTAACCCCTAACGAAAGGTTGACGATTACATTTGTATTATGGCACATCAAGGATTTCTTTTTTATATTGATAAACCAACCAGAGTGAAAGAAACATTCTCGACTTTGATTGATCATATCTTCGTAAAAATGTCCAATGAAAGTTTCAAGGAGAAATTTCGTTCGTATTCTCCCTAAACTTGACTGATTAAATTCGAATTTGTTGTTATTATCTATCAAAATTTCCCGTCAAATAACTGAATACAGAAAGTAACAAGAAAATGGCACTTATATGAACTAGTTCATATTCGAAAACGTATTAAAAAAAACTGGGAAGTGGTGTTGACAACAGAGGATCCAAAGTTAGCCTACAAGAAATTTATAAACAAAATATCTGAGGCCATTGCAAGATGTAGCAAAACAATTAAAAACGAAAATGATGAAAATGAGTAAAAATATTGAACCTATGGATGACACAGGGTCTCCTTTATTCCATCAGACACAGAGATTTACTGAAGAATAAGTTCAATGAATCCAATCTCTAAATTCCAAAATATAGTATGAAGCCTACAGAAATTATCTCAACTCACTTCCTAAAATAACTAAAATTGATTACTATATGAATAAAATCATAGGGGCAAATGAAAACTAAAAAAAATCTGGAAGCAAATAAATGAAATGACGAATCAATAAATTTACTCTAGTAACAGCAAACAATATGATATAAATGATGAAAAGGGAGACAAATCTGTATATGACGTGAAAAAAGCTGATTATTTCAATGAATTTTTCACTAATATTGGCCTGAACATGGCAATTAAGATCTATAAAACAACTACTTACATCCCCAAACAGCAAATTAATATTCAAAAGTCCCTATTTTTTCATCCGGTAACAGGGAATGAACTAATAAATTTAATTTCTAATTTAAAAAACAGTACTTCTGCTGACCCTGATAGAGTGCCTGTTCATTTAATAAAAAAATGTCACCAATACTTTCTTGATCCCTTATGTCATATATTCAACCAATGTTTTGTAAATTGGCACAGGTCTATAAAATAGACTTGTGAGTTTTCTGGGATTAATTCACCTTGCCAATATGAATTTAGAGAACATATGTCAACCAAAAACATCGTTTTTCACCTAGTGAATGAAATACTGAAGAACGCTAATGAAGAAAAAAATGTCTAGCGGTGTTTTTAGATTTGGCCAAAGCCTTTGACACTGTCAATCATGATATTTTTTACAGAGGTTACAAAATATGGCGGTGAAAGCTAAACGCTTAGAACTATCAGCTAGTTATTCACAAGGCCGAACTCAAAGGGTCAAAATAAACGACACTTATAGCCAGACACAACCAGTCGTCATGGGTGTCCCACAAGACACTGTCATGAGTACAAGTCTATTCCTAATATATATCAACAGCATTCACAACCTGAAGAACATTGATGGTGATTTTGTTTCATTTGCTGATGATCCGGCATTGCTTTTCTATGGTAACACATTGGACTCTACTTACGCAAAAGGATAAAACGGATTATATTATCCTGCCTGAATTCTAGTCTCCTGAGCCTAAACACCGACAAAACAAAATTCTTAACTTTCTCATCAGCAATTAGAGACCAACCACTAGAGGAGAACAAAACATTTTCATACATTCCTCCAATTGCCATACTCCTATAATTTGTTCTTGTCTACATTTGAAAATACTGATACACATCCGCCTTTCAAACGGAAGACCAGGGTTCGATTCCCCGCCGGGCCACCGTGCTGGGTAATCGCACGTTAAAAGGTAAGGCCTCGTTAATCCATTCCTCGCACAAGTTTCGACTTCTGAGGTCGTCGGCTGGTTAACAGAAAGAACAATTTTAGAACAATTTTTTTAGTGAGGAAACACAAAGACTTATTTAATTTAAAATTTTTCAAAAAATAAAATTATTTCAATGGCACATGCTTGGCATCACCTGGATTTGAAAATTGACAATACGTATATGATAATTGCATAAAGCACTTTTTGATTCTTGGATTTGGATACTTAAAAAAATTATTTCATACAAACAAACCTCTCACGATTGACTAGTCTATTAGTTATCTGCTCAAAAACAAGTAACATCGGATATTTTTTGATATTTGAGTGTCATACTGATATGCCAAGCTGAATTATACTCAAGATTGTTCCAGATTCTAGAAGGACATTGAGCTGTTTTAGAATTTTCCATTTGTATTGACAAATGTATTTACAAATTGTATTTACAAATTACATATAAAAAATGTATCCGTTACTTTAGGACCTCCTATATTTTGAGTTCAAATGTAAAAAACACTGCCGTATGGACAGAATAACAAGGATAGAATCACGAAACGATAGAGAGAGGAAACTGTTACTTGTATGTGATGAAAGTAACTCAATCTAAATATATTAGTTCACACTTGTAACATGTTGAAAAAATTTTATTGAATGTTTCAATCAATTCAAGAAATATACATTCGGAGCGTTAAAATTCTTTTACTATAGGTACATGTTACCAATAGTAATAGATCTGGTGTAAGCCGTAGCGTATTGACATAATTGAGAATGTTGTTATAGTTGGGTCTATTGAAATAGTTGGATATACGAATATTGTCATCGTTTAACGCATTGTCATATTCTCGAGCTTTCTGAAAGTGTTTTTTGTGTGGTTTAAAGGTGTCGACTACGAGGTCATTGGCTTCCTACTATTTGTTTATCATTTGTTTTCTTGTTCAAATTTTTGAGTATAGCTTAGCTTTCATAAATTTTATAATTCTATTCAGACTTTCATTATGATCTTTCAGACATTCCTTCAGAGAATTTGGTGTTTCAAATCGTTGTCTAGCTTCATCACATTGGACACAGTTTACCAAGATATGTTTCACTGTTAGCCTCTGTCTAAATTGTTGGCATATTGGTTGTCATTCTCCTGAGAACATGAATATGTTTGTTAATTTGTTATGATCTATTCTCAAGCGTGTAATCACTTCGTGTCTTTGGAAAAGAATGCCTCCAGGGTGTGATTTTTGGCTTCACCTCTTTCAATTATGTATCTGTTCCTTGTCATTCAGTTTGCCAACAAACCCATAATCTGTTGTTTAAAATAATGTTTTACGTCTTCCGGTCGAATAGGAATATTACAAACATCAGGTGTTTTGGTAGCTCGTTTGGCTGCCTGATCTGCTAATTCATAACCTGTGATTTGAACGGCATCATATGCCGTTCAAATCACAAAACATCCACACAAGTCATTCACATAAATGACAAATAAGAGCGGGCTCAAAACAGACCCTTGCGGAACGCCATGCCTAATAGTCTGAAAGTTCTATTCAATCCTGGAGGAATGAGATATCATAAAAATCATTCATATAACTAGTAAGGAAACCTAAAGTTTCTCTTATTCACGAGAATTTATCAAATAAATGAAAATCTTGATTTCGTAGCCTAATCAAAAAGTCCATTCATACGTACTTTTTATTTCGCCAGTACCACTATATTATTTTAGAAATGTATCTGCTTTATGATTTCAATCATATCTTAGACCCTTTCAAGGCACATTCAGTGGAATAATCCTAATTGAAAAGGTTCAGTTTGATTTTTATTTCATCCAACGTGCACAATAAAGGAAATATGCCAGCAAAGTTCAGAGTAAATTTCAACTTTAATTAGTTCTGAAGGCGGATAGGTGTAGCACTTTCGCAGTGCTGGGTGGTGGAGAGTGAAGTGTTGATTTATTGTTTCCAGAAACGGATTGGTGTTGTTTCAGAAGTGGCAGTGCAGAAATAATAAGTTTTTGATAATCAATTTCCAATCTAATTTTTTTATGATAATTACGTGTTTGACAGCAGGTAGGTAATGGCCCATTTAGAGTACACGTGTATTCTAAATTAATAGCGGCCACTTGCGTAAGAAATTTAAAAAAATGATAGGATGGGTGATATTAACTCTGATAAATATGATCTCATGAATACATTCAATTGTCCAAAAGCCAAAATCAGTGAATTTTCTCTCCAAGTTCTCTGTAAAATCGAAATGAAAATCATTTTCAGTAAATTTATTGTTCAATAGTTTGTGGGTTGGTAATGAATTTAGTTATATCCATGAATCAACGACCAATTGTTTTAATTATAAGCTTGTCTTTCAGTATCTCGTAAAAATCCAAAATGAGTGATAACGATCATAAAATTTATGCTACACCACCAGATAATACCAAATAAGCAAAAATTGCGATGAATAATTTGTTGCCAGCAAAATCAAGAGAAAAATACGAATATAATTATGAAAATTTCATGAGTTGGAGAGAGAAGAAAAACATAACTCAATTTTCCGATAATGTTCTCGTTTATTTCGAAGATTTGGCAAAAACTTTGAAACCATCGTTATTGTGGGTAATTTACTCCATACTGAGAAATATCCTGAACATCAAGATAAATATGGACATCAGCAAATATTCCAAATTACGTGCCTCTCTAAAACGCAAATCTGATGGTTATAAACCGAAGAAATCATCGACGCTTACCACTGAACAAATAAATCAATTCAATAAGGAAGCTCCAGATGGAAATATTTGTTTTCGAAGGTAACACAACTCTATTCATTTTTTATGAACTTTTTGCCACAATTTTTGAAATACTAAGACACAACGTAAAGGGTAAAGGGATCAAAAATGTTCGTAGATAAACAATTTAGTTTTTTGGCAACGTTTCTAACCAAATGAAAATACATGTATGTATATTCATTTGGTTAGTTCTCATTTTCGTTTGTAACTATGTTGTCTGTTACATATATTTTATACGATAACCGATGTTTGAGACCTGAAGATGGATTTCATAAAACCCGAAACGTTGGCAACTAAACTAAATTGATTATCTACGAACATTTTTGATCCCTTTCCCAACCAACAGAAATAACCGAATTTGAAAATATTATTGGGATTACCAAACCTCGCAAAAAAAAACAAAAATACTGAATTATTCTACCTCAACAGACGCCTCTGAAGCACAGCCTACTTCCGGTAATTCTAGAAACTATAACAGCCAAGAAAATGGATTTGAAAATATTTTACAGACCAAAAAATACCTGTTCGCAATTCAATTTTGGCATTATTTTATTATTTAAAACTTTTTAAATTCATTTATTCACTCACAAAGTGAATATCAATTATGTTTACTACTCATATTGAGACATCACATTGGTAATTGGCAGAGTAAGCCATAATCTCAAACAAATATTGTACCATTGCTTTCTACGGTCAGTCGTGGAAAAATTATAGTACGCACCTCGAGGATAAGTCCAATTACGTCCACTCGCAAATTATCGTACTCGGCTAACCCTTGTGCTTACAATTTTTCGCTCGTGGATAATTGGCTTCTTATCCTACTCGGTACGTAATATAGTATTAACAAACGCACAACCTGCAACTTGCAAAACTAATTCCACAATAACGTAATTTTGGCCACCACGGAAATGATAAATAAAGGATAATTCAACAAAAAACTCAAGAACTCTTAACCTGTGCTGTCTTCTATTACGGTATGTGGATTATGTTCAACTTGTGGCATGTGGCAAAATGAGTAGAACAACCAAATTAGTTATTGAAGTTTATTTCTCTATTTTTTGACAACTGTTTAATTAACTTGTTATTCGTGACTACCATACAAGTACTATTTAGGTAAATTATATTCTTTGTAAGGGAATATTGTGCTTGTTTATTATTCTTTTGTATATCGGAAGTGAAACTAATTCACACGAAGTGAATGAGTGTCGTATTGCACGTTACACGTTTTAAGTATTTTCAAATTTCCTAAAAGAACAATTTGTTCAGGCCAGTCTTAACTT
>WOGR01007900.1:0-12126 GCA_015342045.1 Leptinotarsa lineolata | reverse complement strand
AATGATTTTCTGTGTATCCGACGAATCCCATACAATGTATGTTGTCCAGTGGATAATAAATATTATTATTATTCGGTTTCTGAATAGACCATTACCATAGCATTGGAATATCAAAAATACTTATTCAAATTCGAATGAGAATTATGACCGTTTATATGAAAAGTGTCGGGGTCCTGGCCTGCTTTTGCCCTGTTATTGTGAACCTTCCAGTTTCATAGTATAACAAAATATTAGATGTCGCGCTATTCACCATATTTTCCATACTGTTATCGTTCTGAATATTTCATTTCTGAATGTAAACTCTTTCTTTGTCTAGGACAGATGATATTTTGTGAAAGAGAGGACATAATTTGACGTTGATCATAGAAAAGTGATTCAATAGCCAATAGTATCGATGGAAGCTTTATAAATTTCCAAATTTACGTCCAGAAAGGCGATATCTTTTACGGATATATTGGGGATTCAATTTATTCGATACAGCCTATACCTACAACTAAAACAACGGTTTTGAGGATTTTGAAATGGACTCAAAAACTACCGAATAGTTTTAAGCCGCGATTCAAAGGACTTTTTTCGAACATTTATCAGATTTGATTTTGGATAATTTCAACCTATATTTCACTATTTGCAAAAATTGATAACTATTTACTCCAGTCCAGAAGAGTTTCTGAGCCTCTGTATGTATGAAAGATTAAAAAAGCAACAGTGATCTCTGACATATCAGCTGATCAATAAATGCAAAGCTTGTCAAATCTAAGAAGAGATTTGAGAACTTCTGCTCTCTTTCGCCAGTACCGTACTAGCGTAAGAGAGAGAGCAGAAATTTTCAAGTCAATTCCTAGATTTGACAAGCTGTGAACGATATATTCTGAATTGCCAAAAGAAAAGTATACACTGCGCCAAAATCACTAAACATCTTTTACCAGCCACTATAAAAGAATCACTATGTTCACCATGAAGGTCTCCTTTTCTCTATATCCATTCATTGCGAGGAAAAAATTCTACGGCAAAAACACTATGAAGCAAATTCTCCTGCAAAAATATATAGAATATGGGGTATTTTTGATTATCTGTGAATTCCAGAGCACAACACATAATAGTACACTATGCAAAAAACTATAAAAAATGTAAATAACATCGACTGAAGTTGTTATCTCCAATCCAACTGCATTACTGATAGAGAAAACCAATTGATAAATCATTTTGACTGGGAATTAAGTTCCACGCATTTTATTTTATTTGGAAATAACCAGCTATGTTCATTAGTAGTAATTCAAAATTTAAAAATTAATATAAATTATGAAACAAAAAAAACAATTGTCGCTCCAGGGCGACTTGATTGATTCCAGTGGCGCATTTGCTTTTTCAGCTGCAAGAAAACCGGGAAAAACCTGCAGCACTACATCATCTGAAGATCTTGGTCTGCCAATGTCCTCTCTTTCATAAAACAAAATGTAGGGTGTCTCCAGAGGCTCCAATGAATTCAAAACATCACCAGAAAATTTTGTGACACGACCATCGTTGAACTTTAACCAGCCCGTTTCATCTTTGACCAAAGCGTAATAATGACCAGACTCAACGCCATAACCACAGCGAACAATGACTGCATGAAGATTATAATAGTGGTCTACTAGATTGAAGTGTTCATCTATGTCGAATCTTCGTAAGAGTTTGGTGCTTCTGTCTGAGGTTGAGTCATGTAGGAAGATTACCACTGTTGTTATTACTAGATTGACTGGTGCCTCAGCTATACTTGTTGTCTTATAATTGATAACCAGTCCGTGCAACAAGCTTTGCTAACTGTTGAACCTGTACTACAAACTAAATTAGTGAGGATTTCTTCAGCAAAATATCCACGAACATAAGACGAGGTAGACCGTGATTCATTTAATCCATCCAGAGCGGTCAGGAGTACCAATTCTGCTATTTTCCAGTTCACGAAGAATATTCAAACAAGAACCCCAAGAATTCGAAACAATCCTTTGAAGAGTATCTAGTGGACTTCAAAGACTTTAGGAAATCTGTTGGTGGGAAAATGATACATTCCTACGAAACTGCAGCAGCATGAAATGGTGTTTGAGCTTGGTGAATAAGTAGGAAACATTTTAGTTCTCGTTCATCGTTAAAAAGTCGTTATAGAAATTCTTCGTCATGAACAACACTTATAAAATGCTATTCATGTAGCAAGTGTTCCCTGAATTATCTAAACCAGTTTTCTTCGCAAGATATTCTGGACAACTGTCTACTGATTTGCAAAGAAGAATCTGCATCAGAACCAAGCTACAATCGATCCTTACAAGTGATGGAGGGTTCCATATAGAGATCGATTCGGCTCTTCCTCCATGAAGCTCTTCTACAGAAAGGGAACCAGAACCATGAGGACTACAGCTCATATTTGGGGGGCAGGAGTGAACTATTTCCATTGATTTCACTGAAAAAGAAGAAGGTGGATCAATCATTTGCGAATTAACCTTGATACGAGACTGATGAATATACATATATCTCGGCTTGTTTCGAAGTGATTTTAGTTCCGTACTGAAATGAGGGCAATGCATGATCCCATCAAAATTATGTGAAGGAGGAATAGTTCTAAGGACCGAAGCAGCATTATCATGTTGAATAGCAATACTAATTCTTTGTATCAAAAAAGAGGTAGAACGGTAATCTTTCGTTGCTTGTCCTAATCTCCTTCCGAGTTCATGAACAAATAACAGAGACTCCGGGCCATTAACACCGCTACTGGATGGAACAGAAAGTTGTTACCAAGATTTTGGTATTTTTTTCGTTTCATTTTCTCGCCATATCATTTTTATCTGAGACACTGCGAAACAGTTATATGAATTCTGATGAAAACTGGTTCACAATTCACGAGAATCAAAAAATCCTGCCACTAAAATTTCGCATTTCTTCTCTCTATAACTACAAACTTGAGAAGTGTAAATAAATGTTCAATAATATTCGATAAGTTTTTGAAAAAGATATTGTTTGCATTACTCATATAGTTCATCAATCGATTACCAACGTATAGAAAATATTTGGTGAGCTAACAAGGTAGTTTTATCAGAATTCTATTTGAAAGTTTGGTACCCAGCAGCTTTTTTATTTTTTGCCTTCTATGAATATTTTTCATCATTCCTCAGTTTTGCTGACTCAAACATATTTTTGTACAAATTTTTCAGAGTTGTGTAGAGCTAATAATTGGCTTTCATTTTTGTACACATCGCTATAGTTTGGAATTCATCTAGTTTATTCTCAGATTTTTTATATCATCACTGAGTATATGAATCAATGATATCAGTATCAATGTATATCAATAGAAGCATCATCCTGTATAGTATACAATTTCAAAAGAATATCTCTTGAATATTGTTACTTCTATTCTACTGCCACTTCCGAAAAGACTCTTGTGGGGAAAATCTCATACTGAGAGATTGAATGAAGGAAAATGAAGAGGTTTATAATTTGTGAGATGTACCTGGAGCGATACAACGAAAGAAATAAATTTGATAAGTTTGTAAAAGTTTGTTCTGGGCCTAAAGCAATCATTATTTTGTGGAACATCAATCACATCTACGGCCAGCAAAAAGTGGATGAGGGGAAGATTGCCGGTGTAAGGCGGTGTACTTGAAAACTCAAGTGCTGTAGAAAAAATGTACTCCAATTCAATATATGTCAACAAAAAATCAAATTCAACTCATCACTTGATATTTCATGATATCAATTCACAAATTGCATATCTACCTTTATAGTTGGCCGGAACTGGTAAATGTGATTATTGCAGAAAAAAAACTTATTATAATCACCACGTCGTTCTCTCAGAAAGGCCAGAAACAGGTTGAACAGGTGTTGCCACCATTTCATTTCGATCACCAATATCAACAGAAAGCTTGTCAGTGATCAAACGCAACAATATATTTTCTGGGCTCATCTCTGAGCGATTATGTCAACTGCCTTGAAATATAAGAAGAAGAATTTGACATTTTGTATTTACTTCTCAACCATGAAGTTTAGAATTGTAAATACATATTGAATCGGTCCTAGCACTTGTAAAAATAAAATTAATCCGAGGATATATCCACTGGACTGCTGCCAACTGTGTAGAGGTATATCTGTGAAAATATTGTATAAATGGCATGTTACAAGTTCATCAATATAAATCAATACAGGGGTTACATCCTAATCACATTGCCTTACAAATGGACTTGAACCAATTAAGTGAAAATTGAAACGTTACAAATGTTTATTGCATACTACGGTGAAATAATAATGATGTTTATTCATGATACCGAAAAGATACAGAAAGTCAATTGATACAAAATCAAATGATACAAAAAAACTCAATGAATTCGTATTGTTCGAAATTTTCGTTTACTGTTCCTTGTAACATTCAGTCAGAATGATATATTATGGACACTTCTCAGTCACTGTTTTCGGAATAATGATGTTCAATAAAACAGAAAGGGTCGACACAGTTCTATCGAACAAAAAAGATTTTGAAATGTGTTCACATACCGTTATACTAGGAGTATTGGAAAGAAAAATATTCTAAACCGAAACACATTCGACTACTTATCCCCTTTTTTTGAACATCTTTGATGTATCTGTGGAGTGAAAACGAATATAAAATTCATTCCATTGAAAGCTTTTGTCAGTTTTTTTAAATTTATTGGCGTTTTACAATATATTTCTGTTTCGATTTTTGCTAGGCCTCACTTTTCATAAATGATCTTCACGCGAAATCCAGATGGAAGCCAGACCTTTTTTCGAAATAGCTAATATGTTTTCAACCACAAATATTGGCCTACTTACAGATGTTTCCCACTTAGTCTCGGTCCTCTTCGCCAATACGTCGAAGAATGGCAATTCGTTGTTGACTTTCTTCTCAATTATGAAGGTGATGAAAGGTCGTACGCTGTTGATGTGCTTCAGAAAGGTGTATAGTTCTGTATTCCCATGGTTCCATACTATGAAGGTGTCGTTAACGTATCTCAACCAGAATCGACGTTTCTTGTAGGCTTCTTCAATTACCAGAGTTTCAAACCACTCCACCGCCACCAATACCAATCATTGTATTTGATGAGAATTGAATTATACTCTTCCATAATTAAAACACATGTTATAATATTCACATAATCAATAATTTTCAATCCATCAAATCCAGAGCTTTCAAGTGAAGATCGTATTATCTACTCCTCTGATGTTGTTTACACTGTAAATGCTTTTTTCGTTACTGTTTTCTTCTGAGAGGGTATTTGCAGAAGTTTTCGATAAATTGACTACTTGTTCACATCATTTTCTGGTGATTAAAAGGAATTTTTGATTCGATTTGGGGTTTTACAAATATTGCATCCAATTATCAAGACGACCAAAGATTATCCATTAATGATGTAGAATTATTACTTTGGATGGCGATATTACTACTTTGAAAAAAAAATAAATGAGCTTTATTACTATTGGAAGAGTTCAGTATTTCCTTACTGAGCTGAGCATATGTTATACGGAATCACTTTATACCTAATTGATTATTTAGTTTTGTATCAATTTATCTATCTTCGAAAGATCGCTGTTACACAAAGCACTGGTTATTTTTTCAACTGATGCAGCAACTTTAACTGCTTATAGATCAGTACAACAGAATAGAACACGTCGTCCCAGGTGAAAATTTGTTCCCTTGTATAACTCTCAAATACACATTGGCGATAACGCCAATCGTAACGTTTCCTTGACTTTATTGAGATTGAGGGAGCAATTTGGTGTATTCCTACTGTGAATAATGATTCTTGACGATTGCATGTCTGTACACTGCAACCTGCATTCAAATCTGCCGTGGCGAACGATTTCGATAGATCATTGGTTACATTATTAATTTAGGAACGTTCACAAACTGACTTGCGTTTCGTGGATTCAATTTACTTGATTGAACTTTGCACGAAATAACATTCTTTCTTCATGGAAACGTTTGAATATTGAAGCAATACGGGGTGGATTTGATGATGAGGATGAAATACCGAGAGATCATACTGGCTTGCCGCACTAAGGCAGAAATCTTAGCCGGACAGCCTATCTATCAACTTGTGTATTTCCATTCTTGGCCTAGAATGAAGCCATTTTTGAGAATCTTTTTGAATCAACCGAGTAAATGGATTTGAGTGAGATCAGTTGGCATTTTTAAGTATATTATGGGTCCTAGGTGCGTGAAGTATCTCTGTGACATTGTTTTTTCAATTTTGGGTTGGTATAGCAGTTGTTAATGCTTCATTTCTCGTATTGTATATTATACTTTGGAAGTATAGTTGCCCTGCATCTAGCTCTCTGCTCTTTTCATATAAAAGATCTGAAGGATAGGTGAATTTTTTATTATGAATTATTTTCAAGATCCATTTCTGGGTGACTTCTAGGTTTTTGAGGAAGTTGTTGGTTACTCCACCCTATGCTGAAATGACATAACTTATATGAGGTCCAACAAGAGAGCTAGCTGTATATGATTTCCAATTGATTTTGATCAAAAACCTGTTTCAAAAACTTGAACAAGAGAATCAGAGATCTTATTTTCAATTTGTCATCTATGAATATGCCAATGTATTTACTTTTGTCTTTGGATTTCATTTCCATGTCCATATCACAAGTATGAATTTTTAAATTTTTGTACACCGATCATTTGGGTATATATTAAAAAGCAGTGGACCAAGGACTGTCCCTTGTGGCACCCCGTCTTCTTCCGTCGACATAACCTAACATAACATAACCTAACTGTTTCGTGCTCATTTGAATAATTTGTTATTCTTTCTTTTCGGATTTATGAACTGCTTACATTAAAGGGTTTTTAAAAGCTGTTGGATATTGTCCTAATCGTACAGCCTTGTTAAAAAAACACTTGTGATTGTTTCGCTCCATGTAAATTCCTTTTAAAAATGTCACATTCCAAAATCCGTAATCTTATTCGACTGATCACCGTCTTGCATTCGACAAGTTAGAAAACCATTTAGGAAGTTCGGCCGCGATGTGAGTTTATACCCTTTTCAATCCCACTAACGAGTATCAAGGCGTTGTTGATGCTCTCCACTCTACAGTAAACTCTCTAATCCTGGAACTCGAACAGAGAGGGTTTTCCTTTTCGGCTCTTAGAGATCTTACGTTTCAGTTCAAGGTCTGATTTCACGCGACTTTTACGGATCAGTTGGCACGGCAGAACTTTGGGAATCAAGAAAACTTCGGGTGCTGATACATTTTGAATCATTCATTTTTATTGAATAACGGTGTCTGTTTGAACTTCAGTGGGTATAGCGAAGATCTGCACAAAATACATGTATCTTCAGTTAAAAGCCACCAAAAATTATGTAAAAGAAACATATTTCATCTCCGAATTCAGGTAAACATGTGAAATGGAAGAAATCAAAATAACTCTGCAGCCCCGCCGGGGCCACCGTGCTGGGTAATCGCACGTTAAAAAGTAAGGCCTCGTTAATCCATTGCTCGCACAAGTTTCGACTTCTGAGGGTTGATGTTCGTCAGCTGGTTAACGAAACGAACAACAACAATTTTAGCTGTATTGAAGAGACATAGATTACAGTTGTGCTGAAACGCATAAATTCGGGTTTTCAATAGTGAAACAGCTTCAAACACTGCTCAAAATGATAATAATAAATTTATTTCCCAAGTGACAAAATGTTGAATTGGAATAGTCAAGTCCAGAAAAAAACATACAATGTAGATTTAACTAGTTTACATTCAGAGCTTTGGAATATAAAGACTCACCGTTGAAAATTCTGAACATATTAGAAATGATATATAACAGAAATGTTGATAACAATATTATTATGAGATATCTTTTGAAAAGAACTGATCTGATTACGACTGTGTTGAGAATGTAAAAGTACGACAACCAATAAGAAACTTATCGTTTGTTTTTATTCATATCTACCCCCGATTTTTTCCGGAGATATAACTCTGGCACCCTCTCGCTTTTGATGCGCGTTTGTGAGACCTATTTCAGCAGTATTTATTTAAATTCCAGATATTCACGCTATGCGGCTTCCGCAGTTTCCTGCCACACCGCAATACGTTGAGCCGAATGTGAAATACAACATTTTAGTCATTATGCAAGTTATGTTTCTAATTTACATTTCATACGAATGAATTATTTGTCCATTACGTCAATTTATTTGGCATTAGGTTTACATCTGAAAGGAAACTAGAACACGAACTAAAATACTAATTATAATACTTTGACGTTTCAACAATTCAAATTCATTCGAAAGTTTTGTGAAAGGAAAGTCTCGTTATTTACACTAATTTAACCCATACGGCTGATTTATAACCCAAAGTGGATATTTTTTTAAGAGATACTGTTTTCGGTGTTGAGAATTCACTTTAGTGGGAACGATGACATCTCCTCTTACGAAGATGCCATCTATGGGATCTACAGGGAACTCAGTTTTTGAATATCAAAAATTAACGAGGCTCCCCAAGGCGGTTATTGCAAAGCTAAGCTTTGACATCAACCGCCGATGAGATTCGTCCTCTGTCTCTCGCTGCAGCTTTCACTACCAGGGGGACTAGTTGTAAACTAGAGCCCAAACTAGAGAACTTATTTGTTTATCCAGAGAACATGCGGACTGTGTGGACAAGATATGGTTGAACTTCCTTCTTGAAAAATGTCGTTGTGAAATCCTACCAATTTTAAAAATATCTGTTTCATAACTTTTTATGACATTTTTACTAAATGTTTTCATCATTATTTATTGCTCCACTACGAGCAGGCCTAATGCTCTGTCCTCACAAAGCTACTTAGTCTGATAAATGTCTTTGTTGCTTCTGATTTTCATCTATTTTTTTCTTTCACTGTCTTGAATACTAATAATTGCGGCAGAACGTGGAGTGTCTGTTGAGTATAATTAGTAGATTCAGTTTAATGGAAACGAACTAAGAACTACATCTAAATCCCTTTGTTTCAACATTTTTTGTTTCGAAGGGATTTGGATTTTCTGTTAGTCAAGTAAAAATGTTTCAGAAATTGTGCTAATTGGTAAGAGGAAAATTAAACGGATTTTCATTCCAGAAATATGGAAGACGATTTACATAATCCGCATTATCTCCAAGTTTATAATAACGAGGGACTCTGTTATTCAAGTGTGGAGACCTTAACTATGTACCCCATTGAATAGAGAGCAAAAGTTCAATAGCAATTGAGTTTTCAGTTGCTTAAAATGATAACAGAATATTATCGATTAGATAATATTCAAAATCTGATACAAATAAATACGTTCTATAGATAAATCACTGCCAACCTGTCTTTGTTCATTTGCAGGAAACTTTTTTCTATTGAAAAAAAATATATCTACGGGGTGAATTATTGAGATATTCCAATGAATCCTTTTAGTCGGTAGCTGAATCTGTTGATCAAAACTTCACAAAAACCACAATTTCACCACTAACACAAGCGGATGGTTCAATTGCAACAACAGCCATAAAAAAGGCAAATCTACTAGCTGAACAATTTGTGTCCCACTCCACAGTCGATTTTCTGGAAAAGGCACCACACTAGAATCCACAATGCCAGAAATAACTTTTCTGGATCACACAACAAATAAAATCGCACAATCTGAAATACTACGTGCTCCTCTACAGGATACATAGTCTTGCCTCCTCAAAGTCAATTATTCAACACCCAAAGAGGGATTTGGAAACAAATAGTTGAAACGCCTTGAAAACTTGGTTCCAAATTTCTTCTGAGTACTTCTGAAATCACAAAGGTTTTTCTCTGCTTGAGGTTAACTGAGGATTTAAAATTTTCATGATCCCCTCTAATCAAAACCTGTATGCACATTACTTGCAAATCTTCTGATTCAACTGATAAAAAGCTTACTGAATACAGTCAGAGGTAAAAAATTAAAGTTTAGCAGGAATATTGGGAAACTTTATTGTAGGTCAGGTTCAATACCTGACCTTATTGTAGGACCTCTATTTATTGATCAAAATTCAAAAGGTGAACTGTATTTGAATATGGTGGAAACTTCTGTTGACCCTCTCATCACTGAAATCATCGAAGCGAATCCTAATGAATTCGATATAGATACTGTATTCCAACAAGATAGAGCACCACAACATTACTCCAGACAAGTGAGAAACTATTTGAATACTACTTTTCCCGGTCTTGGATTGGCCATCAAGGTTCTACAGAATTGCCAGCCCACTCGCCAGATTTGACACCTTTGGACTTTTTTATGGCGCTATTTGAAGCAAAAGATGTACAAAACTGAACCTGCTTTAATATTGGATATACGACAGAAAATAATAAATATTTGTAGAGATATTGACGTTACTGTGTTCGAAAATGTTCGGCATGAAATATCGGATAGACTGTTCATAAGTCAAAAAGTTCAAGGCAACCATTTCTAGCATCTTCTGAACTGACCTCAAGCTTATTACCTCATATAATGTAGTTGAATGTCAATGTATTCAGTCAATTATTGAAAGTTCCGCCATTTTGTAGTAGTTGAAAATATTGACATTATATTCAAAGGTTGTGAAGTATTTATCAGGAGTTTCAAACAGATGTGTCACAAGGCCCCCCATTCCATTCAATTTATTTCCCAGATGGCGCCCAGTCGCCATCTTGGCGCATCTGTCAATTTTACTTCAAAATAAAGTATTCCTTCATTAATTTTATTATCCCAAATTTCAATTTCTTGAGTAGACCCGTTCAAAAAATAAAAGGAGGACATTAAAGAAATGTACTGTATATGAGGCGTTACATTCACGCTGTAACATAAACAACGGCATTGAAAAAGGGGCAGACTTCTCCACCAGATCTTTGTTGTTAAGCTTTACATGGGTTCAGTTCACTCGTTTTCGTTTAACTGTATCATCTATAGAGCAACGTATTGGGTTTGCTGTCTGGATGGTCCTGAGATTAAATGAAAATAAAACCAAAACCTCAGGCAATGATCACATGAGGAATCTACAACTCTATGACGGATCCTGCACCATTCATTTGTCACTTTAGGAGTCACTTTAGTTACATCTATTTTGAATTTTCAGGATAGGTGTGCTGTGAACCCATCTATCATTTCTGTTCTCCTAATCTCCTACTGTCAATTTGCTAACCTGATACCCTAAACACAACGGTTAGCTAGGATAACGACTTGGCGATCACTTAGTATATGAAAATGTAAATACATCAGTCATTTCCGCTACATAAATCAAGTCTTCCCTCCCACCTTGATGTTTATTTCTATATCACAAATGGACGGGCAGTAACGAAGGGTCCGTGTCCTTATTAGCGGCTTTCCCTTTTCTGGGGCTTCGATTGATTATCTCGATTTATGCTTACCGAATTACTTGTGAAATTTGTTAGCATGCCATGAGCGAGATTCGAGGGGAGATTATATTGTTGGTTGATCACTTCTTTTCTAACTAATAACTAGGTGACGTCGAGACATCGAAGGGGCTTTATCCGCAGGGTCAATCGATTGGTGCTTTTAGATTTTCATGATGTTGCAGGTCGATTATCTTTGTCTCTGTGTTTCGAACAAAATTTTCCCGGAGCTGCCAGCCGGAAACTTTTTCTTTTGTATGTTTCTTTTAAAACGAACTTATGAGATTGTTTCACAGTTAACTGTGAGAAAACATTTTTTGTGCCTTTCACCAGCTATAAAAATATAAAAATACGCTACAAACGTTCAACACTCTGGAGACAATTGAAGACTACAAAGATGATGCTGGTGATATCAGAAGAAAAAATGCAATAATAATAATAATTTATTGGATCCTTTACGAGCAATTCAAATTTAAGTTTACTTTTGAATAGCGGTAGTGATGAATTTTTCAAAGATTCACTGAATGAATTATACAGTGTGTAACAACGAAAACCTAACAGAGCCGTTTTTGAATATAAATAGTGAAATTTTTAAAAAAGCTCGGATACGTCGATTTCTAATTAAAGGGGGACACCTTTCAGACGAATCAGATTTTTTTTAGTACGTCAAATGGACACGTATTAGCAGGTTGTCATAAAAAGTAAAAAATTATTTTTTTATGAAAGTGCTGAACGTAAATTGTACCTGAAAAACAATGAAAATACCTTTGAAAATTCAAATTATCTCAGAAACTAATAGTTACAAAAAT
>WOGR01007898.1:0-12128 GCA_015342045.1 Leptinotarsa lineolata | reverse complement strand
GAATTTGAGTTTATTGTCAATTATTATCCCCAAAAATTTGGTACTAGGTCTGTTTTCAATTTTCTTGTCCGCGTCCTGTGCTGGTAAAGGAATGCTGTCAATATAGCCACGGAATGATATTAGATTTGTTTTGGAAACATTAAAAGACAGCAGATTTGAGTCGCACCACTTTTTTATTTTTATTATATCTGCACTTATAATCTCGTGGATATTACATAAAGTTTTATCCCGCCATAATATTGTGGTGTCATCTGCGAATAAGGTAAATTTTCCTTCTATATCAATAGATGTTATATCGTTTATGTATAGCAGGAAAAGTATCGGTCCCAGTATTGAACCTTGTGGTACGCCTTTTTTTATTTCGCCTTCTGATGAGAATGTTGAGGTTTTCACAACCTGGCGTCTTCCTGTGAGATAATTGATGTGTATATGTAAGTTGGCAAATGTGTATATGCAAATATTAATTTTGATTTCAATTTCAATTTTTTTTATCTCATTAATTGACATACTGTAAAACGTGTGTTTTTGTTTTTTTTTTTATTCAGTTACTCATTTTTGACTTACCAAATATACGATATGTATTGCAAATGTTGAATAAATATTATTAACTTTATACTGCACCACTTATTAGGATTATCAATCATGATTCTGTACTTGAAAGTTTCTTTTCTTGTATATTTTCTTATGCATCTTTTTGATAGATACACCTCATTTGTTACTTCTGAATAATAAAACCTAAAAGCATTTGGCTTACTATAACTATTTAGGAATTGATGTCCCCTAGAGATAATACTTGAAAAATATAAAAGATCTGATATTTACTTACCATTTTATACAGACTTGAGGAATTATGTAAATAAAGCCATAGAAAATGAAAAAAGCTCATTTCAGAAAGCAAGTCAATAGCAGGGATAGTATACAATTCTGGAAAATACTAAAGGCAAATAATTTTTTAGAGAAAAATTATATAAAATACCTGAAAACATGAAAAGCATAGATGAATAAAATGACAACTTATCAATGAATATTTCTTTTAATTTTCGGAAGTGAGTGATTTATTCATTTATAAAACAATTTGCATTGTTAAGATCAATGCCAAGGGCTTTGACCAAATACATTTGAGTCCGATTAAAATGTGTTAACCTCACATTATCCCTTGTATCTCATATAATCAATTTTTGTCTAATTAATAATGTTATTCTAGAGGTTTGGAAGATGACAGTGGTGCAAGTACTTCATAAAATGGCGAAACCAAATTGATTCAAAGACTTGAGAGCTCGAGGTATACTTCTCACTCTTAAGGTGTTTGAGAGATAGATCTATAGAGTGCCAGTTAGAAACAAAATTTAATAATTGTTCCTTGCTTCTTGAAATTCAATCTAGTTTCCGTAAAGGTTATAGTTGTACCACCGTTTTCCTACACATCGTGGCTAGAGATCAGGATTTGTGCACTGTACTGGTATTTCTGAATTAAAGTCGTTACTTTGATACAATAAATCATTTATTGTTATTGGATATTTTACATTATCTAGGCTTATCTGAAGCTTCAATAAAGTTACTCAAAAGTTACCTACTGGATCGAAAATGGAATGTTTCATCAGACAAATTGTTGGCTGAGAAACTGCACTTCAAAGGAAATTTGGAACCCTTATGTATGTAGTTTCAATCTTGAAATATCTAGGACATAAAATGGTGCAAAATATTTTCTGTAAAGAATGTGTGGGAGTGTTTCGTAACTTGTATCAAACATAGCTTGGAAATAGTGAGACGATGCAAACAATTCGCGATGATGAAAATGAACGTTAAAAGAAGGAGAAGCCTATAAAATTTGGAAGATAATGAAGCACTGGAAAATTTGAATAATCTCGTTGGATTATTCGCTAAAATGTAAAGTAGAACTAGTTGTTTATTCTGAACCAGATGTCAGATACTAGTTGCTGATAAAATTTCTACAGCTTTTTATAACGGTTCGGTTGAAAGATGGAGAATGCTTGAAGATGACTAGTAACTAGATAGTGAGTGGAGTGTGGACCTCTTTCATGAGAGGGAGAATATTCATCAGAAAAAAGGAAAATACAACTAATTAAACAGAACATGGCATACAAGTCTGGTAACACCTTGGGAATACATATAAAAAACAAGTTACAAGGACAACAAATCATATATCTAAAAGCAGCTTGTCCAATAGTTATATAGAAAAAACATCTAGAAATTCTTAAACAAAAAGTTTAGAACACAAAATCAGTTCGGAACTGAAGAAGACCAATTCCACCTATGCTTGGGACCTTTCAGGGAACAACCACAATTTCGATAAGAACTATGACATATTACAGAAAGAAAATAAAAACAAAAATTAAACCTGCTGGGATCCCTGGTAATCAATTAACGAAAACAATAAAATACCTATTGAATAAACAACAAGAAGTTGATCACAAGAAGTTATGAATGGACTGACCAAATCAAATCAAAACCTTTTATTTACAATATTTTATATATAATGTATCTGTATTGAAACTTATTAACATTCCAAGAAATAAAAAAGTGCCCTCACGACTCCACCGGGAAGGGGAGACTGGAGTACGTCCCTCACGTTGTTAATGAGTTCTCGCAAGTTGATATCCAGACTTTTAGTGAACTCTAATTCTCCTGCCTGAGTTCATACGCCATTTCTCATGAGGTTGAGGTTCCTCAAATATCACATTCGCTGGCGGTCGGAGTTTTGACTGAGACTCCCAGAAAAAGCGCATGCGTAAGAACTGGGTTAGGACTTTGATGAAATTACGGTTATCGGATTTTGCATGCTCGTTTGTGCCGCCTCTCCAAAACATAACATATGTACAATTTTATAAATTGTAATGGTCGATTCTAGAGAAACACCACAAACACTCTCAACTATCAAAGAGGTCCTGTCGTTGATGTTTTTAGGCGCATACACCTAAATTTTCTGTTATAGTTTAGGGTCGCGTGACCCCAAAGCAGACATCTGTGACATTGAGAAATTTGCCTAGAGTTATTACGAAGTTCCCACTTAACTCGCATATGATGTACAGAGGAGACGTTCCGTTCCTCTTAAGGTGGTTGAGGGTGACTGGACGTCTTTGTTTGTTATTACGAGGACAGTGGCCTCCCTTCTGTCCTCATTTTGAGTGGACTGGCCCGTTACTTGATGAAAGTTAATAGCACTATCTATGATATAAATTATCACAAACATTTTTCAATTCTAGACTCGTTTCGCCAACACTATAGTTTCATCGTTAGTAATAAATACACACTGAACTATAATTATTATATACAACAGTAAGTTATCTCACTTAATTGGTTGATAGTAAATGAGCAGATGACTAGACAGCAGATAAATTTGGAGATAACAGGTAGAATTTGTAAAACAATTACAATCTGTTATTGGACGTAAACTTTGAATATGAATAAAATTATTGGCATTATGAAAAAAAGGTGAGTGGTTATAATTTCTTATTCTTGATAAAAAAACTTCTCAAACAAGTTATTAACCAAGTATACCCTCACATAAAATATAATACTGGCACCTCCAAGACATTCACAAATACTGGAAAAACACCAGATAAAACAAAAAGACTACTAAATCAACAAAATATTAACATAGCATATAAGACTGGTAACTCTTTTAGAAAACATATAAAGAACAACGTCACACTTAGACAAAAGTAACAGATCAAGTGTCTAAAAACTAACGTGCGGACCATGCCCAAAAGTTTATGTAGGAAGGACTTCAAGAAATTTCAAAACGAGCATCTCCGAACATAAAATAAGTTTTGAACTGAAGAAGACCAATTCCACCTATGCGTGCCACTTTTTGGAGAACAATCATGATTTCAACAATATTTACGACATACTACATATAGAAAATAAAGGACAAAAATTGAACTTGCTGAAGTCTCTGAAAATCAATGAGGGCAAACATTCAAATTCTCTACTGAACGACCAACAAGACGTTAACCACTCACCATTGTTAAACTTTTTTTCATAATGCTAATATTTAAATTCATATTCAAAGTTTACCTCCTGTCCAAAAACTGAGATTTTATTATTGTACAAATTCTACCTGTTATCTCAAAATTTACCTGGTCATTTACTATTAACCAATTAAGTGAGGTACTATTTATTACTACTGATGAAGCTATGTTGTTAGCAGAACGCTTCTAGAATTAAAAAATGTTTGTGAACATTATTGAATTATTATCATGGATAGTAATCGTTATTAGGTATTCATTGTTTAAAATTATCCTATCTAACCATAATCAATATTGTATTGTAATTACTTTTTCTTAAAATCTACCTGTTAACCTAGCATTCTCATTATTAAGTAATTAAGTTCTGTAACTACTCTTCAACAAAATGCATTGTAGAATAGTTCAATGTAACAGTTCAACTGAAGAAGCTACTATGTAGTGAAACGTGTCTTGAGTAACGTGCATAGTATGAACAATGTTTAAATGAAAAAGATTTTGATTAAGTTTTTTTATTATTATTTCAACAGAGTTCTATTGAAAATGGGGTCAGTGTGGTAGATCAGAATTTTCACATTATTTTTGCCATAACTTTTGAATCGCTCGGTATATATCCACATGATCTGATATTATTTAAAAATGATTTCCTGACAGAAACTTCTTTACGCCATGCTTCTACTCTGTACCCTTTATATAGAATAACTCCAATGATTGTTGTATAGAAATTTTATGTGACATGTTTTCCAGAATTTCACCTCAAACTTCAGAGATGATGATCTTTTGTTTGAATCATCCCTTGAAAATGTTGAGTGTCGATGAATGATTATTTCATGTTTCAGGAAATGCCTTACAAACCTTAACTGCAAAAGACAAAATAAAAGTACTGACCATTAGAGGAACTAGTTTTGAACCTGCTGCCCTAGAAGGGGGCTCAGTTAGTTCAGAAACACTAGCTGTTGATGGATGTGCAACAGATTTAACCATATTCATAGGTCAGGAGCTAAGTAAATCAGACCGACCCGAACTAGCGAGTGCCAAAGTTGTTGTAAGTGGAGGTAAGGACTGTTGAACTGTTTTTGTTTTGTTTTATAAAGAATTGGTTTATAATGGAATGCGTTTCATTTTACTGTGATATAATGGTACCGATTGAGAGAACTGACCAAAAACAGGAATTAAACTTATTAGTTCAATAATAACCTGTTGGGAAATGCAAAATTAAGACATGCTATTGATCACAAAACTGGCAACACATTCTTTCTATCATAAAATAAGTTATTTTTAAAGATAAAACTAGTAAATTGCCAGTTGGTCGACGAGAAAATTTTGTTAAGTTTTTTATACTTAGGCATCTTATTTTTCCTAGGTCGAGGTTTGAAATCGGGAGACAATTTCAAACTTTTGTATGATCTTGCAGACAAATTAAATGCAGCAGTAGGAGCTTCTAGAGCAGCCGTCGATGCTGGGTATGTCCCTAATGATTTGCAAGTGGGACAAACTGGAAAAATTGTTGCACCTGTAAGTAGAAGGTGGATCTTTTCTTGTTTTTGTATGATAAGTGGTTTTTGGAAACGAACTGAAGTTCATTGTTGCTATCTATGAATCATAAGAGATTTAGAAACAAAAATGATTCTTCTAAAGTCGTAAGCAGTGGCTGATGAAAATTTTTAAATTATGCTCTTTTTTATAAGCTTATACATAATTCAGGCACTACATAGAGATATTTTGAAAGTAGGAATGTCATGTGAATATTTTTTTTATATCGTGTTTCTCAACATTTCTGGGTCTCCATCATTGCCAAGTTGATGAAATTGAAAATGATCCATTTGGCAAGATGTCTAAAATGTATCACATTTTAGTGTAATTATATTGGACTATTCAGTTTTCATCTATTGTTTATTTTCTCGATTGTCAAGCAATTCATCTTATGAACAACTGTTATATTATTTTGCGTCACATCGAATACAATTTTCCTGGTGGGTGTTAGTACATTTATAGTTCAACCATTTATTACATTTTGGAATGTTACAAGTGAAAAAACCTAGATATATTTGGTACCTGACTAGACTACATTTCTGCAGTAAAGAAAAAAATCTTAGAAGACAGTAATTTTATTCTTAGCAATAAAACTTGAAGAATTTGAATTATTTCAATAATCATTATACTAGTACGTTTTAGAATTGAAAATCCCTAATTTCAAGATGACATGATTTGAAAATTTGTGATTGGGGGAATAATATAATATAGATCATCATGTTTTCCAGAGTTGTTCAAATTTTTCTGGAATGTTTCAATCGATTAGTATTTGAAATAATTATCAAGTATGATGTTTCGGGACATTTGCGTAATATGAAAAATTCGAACTATATCACATTCCATTAATTTGAAAATTAATATCAACCTAACAAAATTTACTTTATTGTCTAAGTTAGTCTAAGTAAATATAGTACACAGATAATTTGATTTTATAGATACATGCTAGAGCTACAATAAGCTCGAGATATTGTTACTATATTCCTGCAGGCTGTAGTATCCTTTAGTTGATAATTTGCTTTTAATGGCTTTTCGAAAGATTGTCGGACTTGATATATTTTTTATCTGGATCTG
Organism: Leptinotarsa lineolata; assembly: GCA_015342045.1. NCBI lineage: Eukaryota > Metazoa > Arthropoda > Insecta > Coleoptera > Chrysomelidae > Leptinotarsa > Leptinotarsa lineolata. Next base: position 5,538 of record WOGR01007898.1, on the reverse strand, counting down.
TGGATGATTGAAGAGTTTTTTATTTTCAAACATGAGAGAATTTTTGGTTAGTCATTCTTGGTTGCGGTAGGGGTAAGTCGTTGTTTTGACGAATATTATATACATTTTACGTCTTTGTTTTCAAAGCACAGAATATTCCATAGGTCGCAGTATTGAGAGGCTGGAGGGCCTTTACAATCCAAAAGTTCATTATGCTATTTCAATAGAAAATTTTCATGATAATGATCAATGAATGAACGTATCCCATATAATATTGTTCATTTTAGGATCTATATATTGCTGTCGGCATTTCTGGCGCTATTCAACATTTGGCTGGTATGAAAGATAGTAAAACTATTGTAGCAATCAACAAGGATCCTGAGGCCCCTATTTTTCAAGTGGCTGACTATGGACTAGTGGCAGACTTATTCAAGGCTATACCTGAACTAACAGGAAAACTATGATATTTCAGTAAAGCATTGAATTTTCAAGTGGAATATTAAATATGTCTTAACAAATTTTTAATTCTTTGAAAGTATGTATTTTACAATAAATCTATTTTTTTTTTAAATTATTATTTCAGTCGGAAATTTGTGGTATTTTTTATCAATTCAGTAATATGGCCTGGGTTTTCCATTGAATTTTCTTCGTTAACTGAGTAGTTATGACCCAAAGGCACTAATTATAAGGAAATTTCGACAATATTCGGAATACCATTGCAATAAAATGAATATTCATTAGTATTCTTGAGCTACTTAGCAGAAATTTATAATTCAAGTTAACATTAAAATAGTCAATGAAATATATTTTTAAATGGTATAGAAAACAATATTAAACTTTCTCTTACTCTCTACAATAAAAAAATGTTCCAACATCTAATCTTATCGCTTACTAATATAAATTTGGGGTCTCAGAGACGCCAAGATATTTTGTGGACTTTCAAGCCAAAATCCTGGAACAGTCCTACCTATTAGCGAAGCTAATATTTTGGTAATAATATCTAATAAGGTGATCTGCTTTTAATATTCTTCAGATTGGGCAAAGCCCTTCCTGAATCCAGGGAAAGTCGGACAGGATTCGGCAAAGGCCTTAAGACCAAACTCGTGTCATTTGCACTTGAATCGTAAGAAAACAGACATATAAGGGACATAGCACTGATTAACAAACCACTCCATCGAGACCAAAGTATGGCAGTTCTAGGGATAATTAATGCCCTGGCTCCCTTAGAGGGTAGTATAATATGGCTCTCGCAGCAGATCCCAATTTTTCGTATCAAGAGATAGACTCTTGGTTGCTTTGGAGAAAATGGTCAACATCGAAAAATAATTCTGTGGTGTCTGTCTTTCACCCGAAAAACTAGTAATCGATGAAGTATCTATTTGAAATTTCTGCAGCATTTTACTGTGATAGGTGGGGAATAATTTGAGAATTCTCGGCATTGGGGAACCATGATGGATTTAAAGAAATGAAAGTATTGAAAAAGCTCATTGGACTATTTATGTTTGCTAAAAGATGGTAAACGAAACACATAGTTACAATTTTGCCGTTTTTCTGGTGGTTTAGGAAATATTGGTTGAAATTTGGAGAAATATCAGAACCAATAACGAATATTACTAGATCTTTTGTTATCTTTATCTTATTTTAGTGGGTATGTGTAAATTTTGTCGAGACTTTCAGTATCAATTCTCTTATTCATTGAATGTTCCTGTATACATACCTACTATAAAATTTGATAAAGATAACAAAAGATCTAGTGATATTCTTAATAATGAGAATTTTCCTACTTGACAATGTCAGTAAAATTTTGAATATTTTGTTTTTATCTGTTTTTAAAAAAAATTATATTTTATTCTCACTTCATTTCTCACTATTGATCAATTTACCTATTAATCTATAATCTATTTATCGAAAGCTTGACACAACAAAGAGTGAGTTTTTTTGGAAGTCTAGCGACTGACTGCAACCTTCCAATACGAACCAAACAGGTTCGTATTGGAAAAATACAATTAAAGTTCTGGAGCAGGTGGAACATGGTATTTCGTATATGCCCTGTGCCTCAATGGAGATTGTGTTCTTAGGTAAGTCTGATAGATCTGTGAATGAGAGAATTCAGAATGGATTTTAGTTGGGCGGGAAGGTGATGGGACTTAGTTGACAGCCACAAAAGAGCCAAGGGAGTAGATGAACTCAAATCCGCCCTTCGCCAAAAGGACTATCCCAAATCCAAACAAGTACCCCACATCCCAAACAGCTGGATGAACAGACGAAACACCCAAAATTTTTTACCTAATATTCATGGAGTTACCGAGAAAGTGAGACGAATTCTGAAGAGACACGATATAAGAACAGTATTCACAGCCAACAATCAACCACTTCTCTACGAACATGTAAGGACACAATACCCCAATGAGGCACAGGATACATATGAAATACTATGTTCCACCTGCTCCAGAACTTACATCGGCCAGACCAACAGGAAAGTCTCCAACATAGCATATGAACATAAGCTTGCTGTCCGTAAATGAGATACAGTCTCATCCCTGTTCAAACATCATCGTCTTCAAAGTTGAAGCCGAAACATCAAACTACTAAAAACACCAGACGCGGTTTAACCCGGACTTCAGGTAATATATAAAGACTCATAATACAGTTTCTTCTTATTCTTTCATTAGAAGCTTTTTTACCAAAATTTTCAAAAGATCACTAGAATCAGTATCCTTCAATTCTGAGGTTTAATCATTGGATGGTTTGACTCCATTAACAAAGACAGAATTTTGAGAAGTCTTTGTCCTTACTAGAGGTATCCAAAAACAATTTCTTGATCTGGTTGGGTATTCAGGAGTCTGTCCTGTTTCGATATTGAAAATGAAAATCAGAGTCTGGTATAACGAACAGTTTAATTGCTAACCATCCTAAACTGTTCAACATGGTTTTTATGGCAGTGATAAAATGATGCACAAAGATCGGTTTTGTAGTTTTTGGAACCTGTTCATCAAGTTTTGATTGGTTGGAGTAAAGACACGCCTGAAGAAACTATTGTATAGCGAAACATAGTGAACTATAATACCCAAGTATTTGTCTTTTCAGCTTGTTTAAATTCCTGCATAATTTGATATACAATTTTATAACTTTGCAATGTTTTAATCTGAGTTTATTTCGCAATGAGTATACATTTCGTTTTATTTGCATTTATTTCAATTATCTCCAGCAATTGAATGACTACCGCGTTTCTAACAAAGGTTGCTCCCAGTAGCGCTATCAGCTCCAAAGGATATAAAGTTATTTTCCGTTAACCAGCTATCGCCCCCTACGAACGACGAACCTCAAAGTCGAAACTTGTGTGAACTAAGGATTAACGAGATCATACCTTCAAACGTGCGATTCCCAGCACAGGTGGAATTGATTTTCTTGAAAGTTCATCTGCAACTTGACCTCTTGGGCGGCTTGTCCATCATTCATGACAAAAGACGTGTCTAGTCATGGTAATAATTCCAACTTAGAAATTGAAGTTAGTTGAATATTTTGAAATTACCAGGTTTTTACGTTTATTGACAACCTCCCAAGTAACAATAATATATATTTATTCAAACAACATTTTACCAGCTTTTCTGTAGTCAGTTAACAGTGTTTCTGATCTTATTGATTCCATTCTTCCTTCTATATTTATCAATATCAAAGACGTTTTTTATGCTGAAGGTGAATCACTTTGGCATGCCATAAATAATATTGCTCCTCCTACAAATTAAATGAAAATACAAAGGACATGGGACCGACCTCTTCTGAACATTATAAATGATAAACTTCTGAAATCTACAAGTGTATACGATAAGGCTCGTTTAAAAGCAGCAATGATCAAGAAATTGGGTGCTTGGTTGAATGCTTTACCTGTTGCATCTCTTGGAACACTATTGGACGATGAATCTTTCAGAATAGCAGTAGGACTCAGAATGGGTTTATCTATTTGTGTGCCTTATACTTGTGTTTGCGGAAGTTCAGTTAATGAGAAAGGTACGCATGGTTTGAGTTGGAGAAGTGCAAGGCGTACATCTCGACATCACCAGGTGAAAGACATATTGAAACGGGCTATGGTGTCAGCGGATGTTCCTGCAATTCTGGAACCCCTAGGTACCAGTCGAGATAATGGTAAACGGCCAGATGGTATATCTCTTATACCATGGAAATACGGTAAACCTGTTGTATGGGACTTCACTTGCGTTGACACGGTCGCGGCTTCTCATCTAGCCGAAAGTTCGAAGTCTGCTGGTACTCGCCAGCATTGTCTGGCGAGAAATTGAATCGAAAAAAATACCAAAATCTTGGTAACAACTATCTGTTCCATCCAGTAGCGGTTGAAACTTTTGGTGTTTATGGCCCGGAGTCTCTGTTATTTGTTCATGAACTCGGAAGGAGATTGGGCCAAGCAACGAAATATCACCGTTCTACCTCTTTTTTGATTGGAAGAATCAGTATTGCTATTCAACGTGGTGATGCTGCTTCTGTCCTTGGAACTACACTACTCCTCCTTCACATAATTTTGATGAGATCATGCATTGCCCCCATTTCAGTACGGAACTAAAATCTCTTCGAAACACGCCAAAATATACGTATATTCATCAGTCTCCTATCAAGGTCAATTCGCATATCTTCTTTTTCAGTGCGATCAATGGAAATAGTTCATTTCTGTCTCCCAAATATGAGCAAGAGCAATGGAGCAAGAGCGGAATTCATCCCTTTACGATACTCTTCATTACTTGGAAGGATCGATTGCAACTTGAGAAATGGTTCTGATACAAGATTCGTTGGAACCTGTTCTTCTTTGCGAATCAGCAGACAGTTGTCCTGGAAATCTTGCGACGAAAATTGGTTTAGATAATTTAGGAAACACTTGCCACATGAATAGCATCTTACAAGTGTTTTTCATAACGAATAATTTCAAAAACGACGTTTTACCGATAAATGAGAATGTTTCCTTCTTATTCATTAAGCTCAAACACCTGTTCATGCAGCTGCAGTTTTGTGAAATGTATCATCTTTCCCACCAATCGATTTACTAGAGTCTTTGTAGTCCACTAGATACTCTTCAGGACAACAAGAGGATTGTTCCGAATTCTTGGGGTCCTTGTTGAATACTCTCTGTGAACAGAAAAATAGCAGGTTCAATACTCCTGACCGCTCTGGATTGAATGATTCCGTACAGACTATCTCGTCTTGTGTTCGTGAATCTTTTGCTGGAAAAATCCTCACTAATTCAGTTTGTGGTACATATTCAAGAGTTAGCAAAAACGTATGTGATTTTCTGAAACTTCAACTAGTGTTTCCTACTCTGACTAATAACCAGTCCATGCAGAGCTTGTTGTTAAATCATCTGACAATAGAAATTTCAACAGGTGACGATCAATTGTATTGCCGAATTTGCGCAAAACTAACCGACTATAATAAGACAACAAGTATAGCTGAGGCACCAGTCAATCTAATAATAACACTGGTGATTTTTTGGGAAAGAAAGTTTTTGGCTTTCTACTTCTCCATCTTGATACAAAAAATGTGGGAATCTTCCAA
>WOGR01007897.1:0-12128 GCA_015342045.1 Leptinotarsa lineolata | reverse complement strand
ATATATTCTTATAGCTAGGTTATGTTACTAATAAATTTGAGAAAGAAAAAAAAGAAGTTAAAAAAAAATCACTGCATTATATAGTTAACAATTGTTTAAATGACAGTATAATCTAACTGGTTAGAGTACATATAATATACATTGAAGTTGATTTAACAATAAATAGCAGATACTTTACAAAATTTGTTTTTCATCTTTGGAGCATACTTTTTGATTTATGCTCAAACATACTTCTACGGTTTTACTGATTTCTTACACTATTTGTTACTTGCCTATTCAAGTGTCACCTTATTGAATAATAGGAAATTGATAACAAAATAAATAACTGTTGGAAATATCTATTGAAAACAAACTAATTTCCTGGCTAGTACCAACAACGAATATTGAATTATTTCTCGGAAACGACATGTAAATTGCATCTCCCAGATTTTGCATATATTATTATTATTTTCTTTATTTTCTTTCAACTTTCTTCATAATTAATATGACATAGTAACTTTCTACATCTTGAAACATCATATTTGTCTTTTCTTAAGACAACTTTCAGTGTCGTACTTTCTTTAACATTTTACCTATTGTCTTACTTCTGAAGACCTCATATACTCGCATTTCATGTCATGCCTCATAAAAAATTCATATCATTATCATCATCATTACTCATGAACAACTATACGCATCATAGCACATTTTTTACACACCTTTAAAAAAAATGAAAAATCTCATGCAATTTTGGGAGCGTCCTCCACAGCCTGCCTTTTCATCTATCTCGTGTGTATATGCTACCTATATCAATAATTCTTGTTCAATATATGATCATCAATTCTCACCTTTTTAATATATCTATATGCTTGCTTTATTTCTTATAATATTACAAACTTTACTGTCTGTAAATCATCAGTCTGAGATTTCCTGTTTTCTTTCCATACAAGATAAAAATTAAGCTATGTGGTGACATTGAATTGTTTGTTTTTTTTTTTTCTGGCAGTGTCAAAATGCATTTATTATTGTTTCTTTTCGTATGTATTTACTGCATATTTTTTCTCAATTAATTGTATCTAAAATCGTATTTAAAAACTAAATGCAACTAAAACATGTTTTGTATCTGCATTTTATTCAATTACTTTTCTTTAATGGTTATATTCTAACAATTCTTCATTCCTATATGTTTGAAAGTGCATATTTTAGTTTGAGTCAGAATCCTCATTCATCAAAATATTCACAGTTCTGGAATTCTTCCATATAACAGATACCTAACTGAATGAACTGAAGTTTTTTAAAATTTATTATATGTACTCTAGATATTTTCAACTACAAACTTTCAAGAAGGATTGTGCATCCACACAGTCCTGATTTGTCACCCAATGACCCAATGGCACCCAATAAATAGTACCCCTCGTATATCAAAAAATACGTCATGTACATTGATTATATCATCTATAGCATGGACTACAATACTTTTTATTTTAATTTCATTTAAAACAAAATACTTCGAAATTGATTATTGCCTTGCGATGGTATCATCAGACTGACAGTGATGGATCTATTCACTCCATCCAACAATTCGTCTGATAAGAAACCATATTGGATTAATATTAGCCGAGCATTAGCATGGAATGTGATTAAAAGAAAAGATTCTGTGAAATAATTCGAAAAAACCACGTTATATCCAAACATATCATCTCAATTAATGTCGAACAAAAGTCATGAAACCTGATCAAGATTGTCAGGAAAAACTTGGTAACTAGTAATTATCATTAATATTTGAAAAGCTTTCAAAGCTGCCATTATTATATTATAAATTCATATCTTTCATGTTTCATGTTTGATGGCTTTTATACAAAAATGTAAGGTCCATAGACGTTAGTTTAAATACTCGTATAACACATCAAAATTCTCTTTTCGTTAACCAAGACATGAGTTGAAATATAGAGTTTAATGAAGATTGAACGTGATGAAAAAATATTTGTCTATATTAATCATTTCAAAATGAATACAATGAATCAATATTAATAATAATCATACCGGCTTGCCGTACTAAGACGGAAACCTTAGCCGGACAGATGCAGAAGGCTGCCATTCTTGTCTCACTGAGCTTGCTCAGGGCACATTATTCTCGGACCCAATGATCATCTCCGCCAAGGTGTCGGGAGTGGTCGCTGGTTGATAATGCTGGCGCTATCTCCGAATGTATAGGGGCTTTGGTGGATAGGGCCAGACCAACGGAAACTTGACAAAAATAATAATAATAATACGTCGTTATTCACCATTAAAATACAATTCAAACAAACGAAAAGAGGGAAAAAAATGACTTTCAGTATAAAGGTGAATAGTTTGAGTATCAGCCAAGGCTGTTTGTCACCTCAACCTGGAAATAGCAACAATTAAATAACAATAACAAAAAAAGTTCAGTTAATAGTGATACTCTGATGACAAGATCAGGAAGTCAGTTAATGCAACCGCTGCGCTGTAGAAAAATAATTTTTGTATCGCCAAGGTCGAGGACGAACAAAAGACAAGTCTTTAGTCTTTTTTTTTGAAGTTTTTAATTGCATAAGATCGGAACTCACAGGATAGTGGATTATGATGTTTGGATTCGTTATACAAGAAGCTTCGGGTGAAGATGGAAGATTTGTATCTGGGAATGACTAAAACTGAACTGTTCCGTGGGGTGAAACTATTACGAGTATTCGTTAAGAATGTTCTGAGCTTCTTTACTGAGTTATCAGGTTAACGATAAATCCAATCTTTGTGTGTGTTGATGAGTAGATGCAGTATTCTAAATTTCTCAATTTTAAATCATCCTGATTCGGGTAGTATTTCATTTTCGATGTGGACTTCAACAGTTTCGATGTGGACTTGAACATTTTCGATGTGGACATGAACATTTTTGATGTGGACTTGAAACGTGGAGTTGTTGAGCTCCCTGTCCCTCTCAGGTCCCAACACCATGATTGCCGATTTATTAGAATTGACCATGAACTTATGGACTGAAGAAATTTCACAGATGGCTCACAGATCGTTATTGATATATGACTGGGCAGATGTAGAATCACGAGGTTGAAGAGAGAAATTCAACTGCGTGTCGTCTGCAAAGTGATGTATCTTGTATTCTCCCACGAATAGATATACAAGATATAAAGCGAGGGCTAAAGTATAGATCCTTGTGGAACTCCTTTTAATACTGGTAGATCATTCGACACAACTTCATCTACAATAACTTTTGAGTACGATTCTTCAGATTGTTTCCTAATAGTGATACTGCTTTCCGACCAAAATCACACAATATCTCGTGATCAAGAGTATCAAAGGCCTTTCTTTAATCCAGAGGTACTGAACAGGTCAAATTCCCATCATCTACAGCTTTAGAAAGACCATCGGTAGTTGACAGAAGAGCCCGTGGTGATGGTATACTGAGGTCAGAATCCCAATTGTACAGATGTTATGATATTTTCATTGACAAAATCAATAATCCGTTCTTTCAGTATCAATTCCACTACTTTAAAGAGACACGGGAGAATTGTAATTGATCTCAGGTCAGAAAGGACTATAGGTGAGATACATTTAGCCAATGGTATAACCAATCCAACCTTCCAAAATTTTAAAAATTGGCGACTGGTAATGATAGAGTATAAGAGAAATGTGAAGTGATTTATCAAAAAAAAGGGATTTTCAGATTCTTTCAAATCAACATAACGAGCTAATGAGTTGTTGGTAGGCAGATCTGTTAGTTTCATATATGAAGTTGAAGTGCTGGTTAATGAGATTGACGTTTATCAATTCATCAGGGATATCTGAATTTCTATAGTTCTTCAGGATATCAAGAGTACTTGAAGTATTCCAAGTTGATCTGGAAGTTTTCTTCTGTAAAACGAAATCAGGATATGCTTTTCTCACGTCAAATCGCACTACATGTATCATTTCCGAGTTTCATATATTTAATCCAATCGAAGAGCGCTAATAATTTCTTGTATTTAATCAGAGTTCGATTATTGAGTGGTATCAATATCTTCATATTGTAAGTTAACAAAGTAAAAATTTTGAAAGACTTTATGAAAATATGATATGCTAGTATCACTGTAGTGCTAGGTAGGAAGCTACAGAAGCAATACTACACTCATTGGAAGCCTTTTCAATAGCCATGCTCTTCCCAGTTGTAGCTTTGAGAACTCTCCACCATCCAGGTCTCCTAATCGCCTTTTTCACCGCATCCAAAAGCTACTAAAGGAAATGTTATCGATTTATAGCTTCGAAATCAAAATTTAGTTATTGCAAGATATGTTACTAATTCGTTTTCCTTACGTCTATTGGTGAGTGTATCCAAGTTAAGAATTTTAGAAATACAAATCTGCAATACTTTAATACCAACGGAAGTTGAAAAAAAATGTATTGAAAATATTATACAAGATGACGCAAAAGTACATATACAATTGATCTGGTGGTACGAAATGAAAAATTTAGATGTTCTTCACGGCTTTTCTTGGTATGTTCACAAAAGTTGTGAATACCACTAAGTGCGGTGCAATGCCATGTTCCAAAATTCAGATAGGGGAACTATTTTCGTCAGCACTGTATTTTATAAATAAGCAAAGCTGGTAAAATCGACATAGCTTACAAAACCACGACATCATGTTTCACTGTACAATAGCTGTTCAGGCATATTCTGTACTAACTGAAAAAGTTATTTTGTAACGAAACACGTGTATAGTTGTTATTTGGATAGATTTCAATGGATAGGCCATAATTATGAACGGACAGAACTTTCCAAACAACTGTGAAATAAAAATCTACGTGAGTCTTTCCTGGTATTCTGAAACCAAATCTGGTGTAAGAGTTGAAAAATAGGTTTGCAGATACCTCATCTTCTCGATGTAATGAAGAAGATTGATTATTATTCAACCTATTGTGCTACAAGCATTTATTGAACCGTGATGAACAAATAGTTGCTTTCCATCGATGAAATAAGAAATCAACTGCCATTACAGTTTTGACTACCATATCATTCTTGGAGGGAACTGGATGAATAATGTTCAGTAAAGGTTCAATCTGAAATATTGTTGCTTTTTCCATAAATGATGATCATTTGAAAAATACTCGTTCATATGAATCAAGTGATCTGGTTTTTTGACGTGTATTCCAAAAAATAATATCATTAACTTCTTTATGTGGATGACTGTTATCTGAAACTTATATTTTTTAAAAGCCTCATCGAAATTAACAAAATTGACTGGGAAAGAAAAGTTACAGCTTTTCACCTCTCGATCTTCGTATAAAGAATTATATTCAAAGACACGAATAAATCAATCATATTCTTAATGGATTATTCATATAATTTTGTAAATACTAAGAAGGGACTTTTTTTTTGGAAGTGAGGTTTTGGCTTTCTACTTCTATATCTTTATAAAACTGTAGGAATATTAAAAAATACATAAAATTATACTCCCCTAAAAAAGTACTTCATTCAATACAAACAAAATTCAATTCATTGCAGCATTTTTCCTGACCAATCAAATATTTGTTTGAACCGTTGAAATATATAGAATTATATGCAAAAATGATCAGATTAGACATATCAAATAATCAGATTAGATATTTTATTCCTGTTTTTTACACAAATTCGAAAATATTAAATAACAATATTCTAAATCAAACCTTCGTAAATAAATAATACCATTGAATTTTACATGTGAAAATACGTTATTGTGAATTGAGAATACCTCAAATGGATCAGTTATCATCAAAAACTTGTTGTTTTTGATCTGTTCTCAAATTCGCTTTACTTTTCGAAATATTTCAACAAGCCCTCGTCACGAATCACTTTGTATATAAAATCTAACCTCAACTAACATAAATCTCAGTAGAGCATGAATGGAACCGGTCAGATGGTAGCCAGTTCGTCAGTGAGCTCAATTCATAAAACCATTGAAAAGTTTTGAAGTGAAAACCTCTTTAGCAGCGTTGTTCACTTTTGTGATGGGTAAAAAATGTGAAACTCACGTCAGGACGCGTGTCCTGATCAAGAATTCGTAAGACGGAGGGAGAATTAACCGCCGGCGCGGCGTAGGAGAGAAAGTATCCCCCTCTTTCTACTGCGCGAAGATAAAGTATGCCTGCGCCTGCTGTTTCGTTTAGGCGCGCAGAGCGCTTGCCACTGTGATGATAATCAGTTTATCATTGAGGTTGCCGTTTATATTTCTCGAGATTAGTCATTGCGTGCATACGAGACTTCTTGTATGAAAATGTATTCATTTATTCTCATGACGCATCTGCATTGCGTCAAAATAAATTGGGAAAAGCTTTGACGATTTGCCAATGATTTTGAGTGGAGATTTCAACATAAACTTTGCAGAAAATGGAGATCAACTAATAATTGATTTTTTGAATAATTTGGTTTAATGATGTCATATGATCGCAATCTTAGCACAACGATTTACAAAACTGCTATTGGTGCGGTCTTTATTAGTCATTTAAATAGGTTCGAATCAAAATTGTTCGTTCCTTACTTCAGCTACCATAAACCTATCATATCAGTTGTAGAGATTGGCGGTGATGGTTCTGGTAATGATGATGTAGAAAAAGTCCTTGAAATTATGGATGGAAGTTGATTTTTCTGAGAGATGGACGTTTAAATGTTAAATAATGATGATAGTTCTGAAATGTTGAATTTTTTATGTAATATAAATTGTCTTGTTTGTGTACGATAGTACAATTAATGAATATTGTTTTTCCATGAACGATAGTTCTATTATACTGATAATTGAGGCAATTCGTCCAAAATTATTTCCCGACCATTCCAAAATATCAAAAGTGCATAACGTTAATATTCAAAGTTCCATTTCTGCCGGCTATCCCAGAGTACAAATTCTGTAGATTTATTTCTAGAATATAAAATTGAATTTAAGTTTATCACTAGTAAATGAGGGACTGGGAAAACCACTGAAACCAATTAATAATCAAATTCGAAGAATAATCGACAAAAAATTTTCTTGAAATCCCAGACGGTGACCCTGTATTGTAATGAGACAAAGTCATTTGGCATCAAAATCAATGGCTGAGAGACATCAACCCAGTCAATATCTTCTAATGTATCTGAAGTACTCTTTCTTCATCCAAAGGAGTGATATAAAATTTCACAAATATAGTGTTTTTATATGACACCATGTCGTTCAATGTAATAATAATGATGAATTCATAATATATTCATTTCACAACAATCTTCAAAGTATCTAAAAAATATGAACATTTTTATTATTGAGTAACATTCAACATATAATACAGACATACAGACACAATCAATAAACATAAAGATTCCAAGGAAATCAATTCGCATGGCACAATAAATATCATGTATTTATATTTGAGTTTACTGAAACTATAGCTAGACACCATAGATATGAACGAAGGTATCCAAACATGAAACGAATTTAGGTTAGAAGTACGGAGGTTTTCCATCCTCCGTACTTCTCAATGTTCGTTATATTTGCTCCTGATTCTGCTAGCAAAGGGGCAGAACACCTTCTGATACAGTAACCTATATATTCCTTTGTATCCGGGTGGTTCAGAAACTCAGCAATGGTGAAGGGAATTTTCCCAAACGTTTTTATACCGACTGGGTTGGAACTACATTTATAATTTGACTATTTCAGAAGATAACGTTGATGATTGATAACAGAAGGTGGTAATGTAACGTATTCATTAAAATAGTCAATGCTTTTTTCAACAACTTGGAATTTGAACAATCGATGATTCATCCATCAATTCAATGTCTTATATTAATAAATGGCACAGCCCTTTACGCCGGCGAGCTCCATATATTCCGAAACTTTTATCATCAAATATTTTCAATCTGGCGCCTAATTTATAAACCTCTGGACTTGTTCACGCCTATAACTTTTATTTTTCCGCTTTGAAAATGCTACTACCATGGAATATCTGCTTGTATTAACACTATTCTTAACGAGCGCACTCGACTTTATCATTGAAAACTTGTTCCACGAGTTCCATATTCTTGATTTCTGTTCTAGATACGCTAAGAAGATGGTTTCGCTGAAATTTTTTTCGACGTTTTCAAGTCTACACCAGCTAAAAAATGAGAATATACAATGTCGTACTGCTGAGCCGATATTTTTAGTAAGAATTCAATTGAAGCTCTTTTTGCAACCTCTTCAATATCTCAGGAACACTCAATTCCTCACTATTGTTCTTCATCATGCAAGACATTAAACACCAGCAAGAACTCTAAATGTGATTTCAAATGGAACGCGTGAGCTGTAAATAATACTGTTTGTTGGTAACCCGGTGATTTGGCCTCACCTGAGATGGCCACTTCACAACAAGAAATGTCAAAATATGTTTTTGTAGAAATTTTTAATTCATCTACTATGTTTTTTGCCACTTTTATAAAAGTGTTAAAAAATAGAAAATTTTCATCTCTCATTTTTCATGATGATCTCTTACCACGTAATACCGGCTTAATCTATCAATTTATTGAATTTATCTATTTCATTCTGAAAATGGAAGAGTTGTACAAAAAACAATTTTTCACTCACAAAATAAAACCTCACTTTCAACACTCATATCATAAATAGCTATTTTTACGAAGAAAAGTGTAAAGTTTTGTAAGATGGCCACAGATGGATTCAAGTTATTACCATCTGCTAATAATGATCACCGTGTTTATATTTAGCACTAATTTAGAAAAATTATCTGTTGAATATTAAATTTTTATTAAAAAGGGTTGCCTCAAATTCCATAATGACTTTTGAAAAAAGAAAATAGAATGCAATCTGGCACGAAAAAACATTTCCCCTTTTGGACCATCTGATAATTTTTATGTGATATGCGATGATGTCATGAAACGAGTGTTTTTCAACGGAGTTTTTTCATTGGTTGAACTTTCGAAAAGTCAATTATTCCGCGCAAACTCTTATCATTTTTCAAATTCAAAAATCGGAAAAATACTAAAATTTATTTTGATTTTCACTATGGAAGCTTAACAAAAGCGCAACACGTGTTTCGTTTCCTCTAACAGGATTTGATTGACTATTTTTAATTTGAGAACATTAGGCCAAAAACTATTTTGGGTCCTAATTGATGGAATTTGGTATATGGTCATGATATTCGAAAAAAAAACAACATTTTCAAGTGACTTCTTCGAAAATTTATAAAAAACCGACATTTTTTTATTTCTTTCGAAAAAACTATCAGTTTGACCGACAGGTACTGACTAACAAATAGTGACAAGTGATCATGTCGTTTTCGTTATTAGAAGCATGAATCACTGCCAATGCCAAATACTGAGTTTGTCTATGAAAGAATGGAATTCCCAACTCAAATGACGACACAGAATGAATTGAAGTTTTTATAGAATAATCAGAAATGAAGAGCTTCACTATCATTACATAGGCTAAAACGAGAATGGATTTGAGTGAGAATGTTCAGCTGCAGATGCTATCGTCACATAGTTTGAGAAAATTCTTGAGAATATCATTATTATATTACAAATTCAAATTCTTCGAATATTTGATGACCTTGATATGAAAATGTTATATAGACGTACATCTATCCCACTGCAACACTTCAAAATCATCTGCTCGCTTTTCAGGAGAGGGATGCAATTGAAGCAAATGAGTTTGAATACATGCTTTATTGAAAATTAACACAGAAATAAAGAACTTCATCATCATTATATGGGCTGAAAATATAGTGAACTTGATTAAAATGTTCAGCTGCAGATGTTACCTTTACATTATTTGAAGAACTTTATGATTTTATGAAAAGTATACAGAAAAATTAATACATATGAAAGGTAAGGGAAAATCAATATGTTTTGAAATTATGATACCACAGTATCACTAGAGAAGTGGGTAGGAAGCCTCAGAAGCAATACCACATTTATTGAAAGAATCTCTCAAGATTCTGAAGTATCCACTTTCACCCCAACTGCCGCCCCAGGAGTTCTTCACCTTCCAGAACTTCTTTCCGCCTTCTGTACCATATCCAACGGCAAGAACTCCGTGATCTAATGCACCTGAACACGAGCCACTGAAGATTCCTCCGCCATATAATTGTAAAGGTTCTGCGTGGATTGCTACTGAAATGGGGCCGACGGTACCTGCGAGAAGCAAGTATTATGGTAATTTCTTATTTCATTTCAATCACGAAGGAATATCTCCAAATAATTTGTTATTCATAAAAGCTTTGCATTGCTCTCGAATTAGTTATACTTTTTTCGAACTTAGTACAGTGATGATAACATTTGTTTTGAAAAGATTTTTACTTCACAGATGGAGCGATTTTTAATTTGTTATAAATCCAAACTGAAGCTGGAAAAGATATCAAACCATTTCAAGAACTTCAATGAACTGTTTTGGTTGAATGGAGAATTTGGGGTTTCCAAAAAGTTTTGCTCTTCTCTTTTATTTCTCCTCCATCATTCAAAGCATCAAAATTAACTTACCTACTGCGTTTTTGAGTTCTGATTCAGATGATGACACTGATCTGTATCCTCTGATTTTGAGAACACTCTTTCCGGCATTATATCGACAAGTAGACTGTTTTGCTTGATAAGGGTACACACTTTCTGGCTCGATTCCATAGTCCTTGACGTATTTGAAACCATAAGTCATAAGACCACCATGATTGCAGTCGCCATTTCCATATTTAGTGGAACAATCGAGCAACTGCTGTTCGCTCAAGGGAGTCTTTACTTTCCTGAGGATAGCGTTTTGTCCTTCCAGTGAGCCGGTCTTGAAAAAAATATATCAAAATTGCCATGAGATTTCAGTTGAATTATATATTGAATATATATGTCTGTTTGAAATCTGTTTTTCAGTTAATCAGCTGTCGCCTCCATACGGAAGACAACTCTCAGAAGTTGAGAAATTTGTGCGAGCTAAGGAGTAACAAGGTCTTACCTTTTAACGTGTGATTCCTAACACGGTGTGGAAGTACTTCTTTTTCAGGAAAGTGTGATTCATCGGAAGAAGGATGATTCATAGACTTGCTTTTCAAATTTCTCTTTACTCGGTGATTATAGAAGATGAAACACTTCCTCTTGTCGGAAGAAGGGTGACTTACCAGGAAAAAGGTGTCTTGCCTTGAGAAGGGTGATCAATAGACTTGTATTTCACATTTAAAGACTCATTTTCAGATGTATAGACTCACATACTTGTTTTTCACATGTACATTCACTCAGCGAATATAGATGAAGAAGCACTTTTTTTGTCAGGATGAGGGTAACTTCTCAGAAGGAGGGCGACTTGTTCCTCACATGTTTATTCACTCAGTGAATATACTCGTATATGAGAAATCACTTTTCGTCAGGAGATGGGTGGCTTCTCACGAGAAGGGTGACTTATTGATTTCTTTTTCACATTTATGTTTCAGTGAATATAAATGAGAAAGCATTTCTTCTTGTCAGACGAATAATTTATCTGGAGGAGAGTGTCTAATGGAATGTCATGACATAATGTAACAAGCCCCTGCGTAGAGGAGAACATTACTACGGAATTGAATGAATTAATGATTTATTCACAGAAGGGAAACCTACCAGAAGAAAAATATATTATTGAAATTTCAACAAAATTCATCTGAAACAATGTCTTTCACACATATGGATTTTGAATCACACGGAAACCAATTTTTTTTTCTCACCTTCCACTCTGAACATGATGAACGTCGCACATGATGAACGTCGCACAAAGTATTGAATGGGAGACTAATTCCACTTAAAAATTCAAATTTTCAGGTGAAAACCTTGTATTCAACTTTTTATCATTACTTTTTGGGGTAACTTTAAAAATGATTCATTGGATTGTCGATAAAAGTTGATGAAAATATTTAGGACGAATCTTTTGAGCGCACTTTCTACAGGAACTTTTGAACTTTTTCCCGTTTTCTGGTTTTGGTCGATTATATTTCCTCACAATAAAAAAAAAATTCTTTAAAATAAGCAGGGCCCTATCCCGTCAACTGAAAAGTTTGGTTTTGATCTGAGGACTGAAGAATTCTACTCCCAAATATTCCAAGAATATCTTTTTTAACGACATTTTTTGGGTATTTTCACCTTTCGCAATCTGGAAAAACATTTTGATCTACTTCATCGTATACTTACGGTACTGAATGCCCAG
>WOGR01007896.1:0-12129 GCA_015342045.1 Leptinotarsa lineolata | reverse complement strand
GTCAGTTCGGGCTTCCATTGTCTAATATTATATAAAATGATTTGAAATCCCTGAAATAAACAATACAATTGAAATTTAAAAGAATAGCTAAAAATGGAAAATATATTAAGCAAAAAAACCTTGAAAGAATTCACAGTGAAATAAAGTACTAATGAAAAAAATTGAATAAATAAAATAAAAATAAATTAATATAATTAAAATTCAAGTGATTATAAACCACGTTACTTCACGACGTTTCGATTGTTAGTATCTACAATCGTCTTCGGGTGATGACTGGACTAATTCCTCCGAGAGATGACTATTTATGGGTCTTTCGAGTACTTTCACTTGACCCCTCCTTTCACTTATCACTTAACTCCTCTCTCCGCTTCACTGGTTTAGCGAGAGATGACCGTTTGGCGGGAGTTGGCCATTTTCTCTTTGATCATAGGTTTCCATACGTTGCGTATCTCTACGCTAGCTTGACTAAATACGTTGTTGGACAGCATATATACGGTTTCTTTGAATTTCCTTCAAAACCAGTGTTCCTCCTTGTGTATGATCTCAGCTTGGGACCACTCGATGTTATGTTGATGAGTCCAAACATGCTTTGCTATTCCTGATTTACTAACAATCGAAACGTCGTGAAGTAACGTGGTTTAAAATCACTTGAATTTTAATAATATTAATTTATTTTTATTTTATTTATTCAATTTTTTTCATTGGTACTTTATTTCACTGTGAATTCTTTTCAGGTTTTCTTTTACTTAATATATTTGCCATTTTTAGCTATTCTTTTAAATTTCAATTTTCTTGTTTATTTCAGGGATTTCAAATAATTTTATATAATATTAGACAATGGAAGTCCGAACTGATGAAATTCAAGGATCTTGAAATTAATTTTGGCTGGACGCCAGAATTTTTTGTTTAAATAAAAGGATAAAAATTCAAAATTCCCTCTAAATAGATGACGGTAATTTCCTTCTATGTTGAGCAAAACAATAAAACAATAACCAAATATATATGGTATATAATAAAGTAAATAAATGTCTGTTACAAAAGATGTATATAAATTCACCAAGACAAATGGTGTACCTAGTCTGGTCCCTGATGCAGGTTGAACGACGAACTGGTCCTGCGTTGTGGGCTTCGCTTTTCACCCGTTGTTTGGTAGCTTCTTTAAGGCTTCTATATTCAGGCCTTGGAAGACAGGTGGGCTTAGTGATGGGCTTCAATATTCACTTCTTAGACGGTCCCCTATCATTTGGGTTGACTGGTGGGCTTCAATATTCACCCGTTGTCAATATTGAAGGAGTCGTTTCATGCAAGCGAGATCACACAATTAGCGTCTGACCAGTGAAATGTACACTGCACTTGAACCTTGGATAACCAGTCTTTCAGCGTATGTGCACAAATGAAAGTCTCGAACAACAGTCTTACGATGACAGTTCAACAGGTGTCGAAACGGTTATTCATTACTGAATATATGTTTAAAGATATTTACATATGCTTTGAAAGGAAAAATTATATACAAGATATGAATCAAAACATCTGTTAGTGACGAAAAAAGTTCCTTCATGACATTTTATGATATCCAAGTATCAAGTTCAAGATATATTCAGATATGACAATAATATAGGGAGGGATAAAAGTTTTCACTTTCAAGAATTATCCCCACTGGACCTGGCGGCTCACGAGAAAATGACTAGGTGAGATATCACACAACTACAGATGTTGAAAATAACGAGTGCATTAATACTCACCCAGAATCGTCTCAGGCCTTGATTCACATGATACCATGTGGGGTACTGCGTTTCTACCCTCAATTCTTATGGAATTTTGTTCCTGGCTCAACCAAATGCTGTGAAAACAAAAACGCAGTCAAATTCTTAAAAGTGAGAAATTTTCGTTTCACGAAGTTGAGGAAATTAAATTAATACACCCCTGGCGATAATAACCTGAAAATATCTAGGTTTGTAAAAGATATTCACTTCAATCTTGAATGATCTTAAAAATAAATTTGGATATTAATAGCATGAAGCCATGCATGCCGACATTTTGATAACCAAAAATAAGGTTAAAAATAATTTAGGAACCCTTCTTTCACGCACCTGATATTTTGTCCAGAATATGAAACACCTTTTTAAAATCTCTATCTGAGAAAAAGAAGATATTTTTCGATATTTCTAAATATCAGTAAGTTACAAATCAGCTATCGAGAAACAGTAATCGAACCTTCTATCTTGATCTATCAACAAGAAGAGAGAGCAATAACCGCTTGAACCCAGTAAAATACAATTCGGTCATGCGTGTTTTATTTATGTCAAATGGCCCAAAAATAACATTGAGTCTTGTAAAATGAATATGATAGTTCGGCTATCCTCAGCAAGATGCTCTCATATGTATGAATTGATTGTTATTGATTCATAGAACAAATAGATAGTGGGCATATATGAATAACAGATTTGATTATTAATGATGAAACATTTTAATCGTTACAATTTTTAGTACTTTTCAATGAGAAAAACAATGGTTGCATCACTCGTCGCCGAGGGGGCACTATCAACTTTTTTTTATAGAAACGGTGTCTTATGATAACTCGTTTGATAGATATTTCAATTCTCTACCCAACATTTTTTAATTTTTGAAAACCGAATCGCCGCTCCTAAGAAATTAGCAGTTTACAAACAAACAATTAGTATAATTTTAAGCAAAATGTATTCTAAACTCCAGTTCATTAGAGTGAATGTTTGAATTAGTCACCATTCACCTAATGGAGTTTTTTTACAAATTCATTATACAGTGTGAAACACTCAAGATGAAGACAACCCTGTATTTTAGTCATTTTTGAAAGCATATATTTAATTTTTAGTACAGGTATAGACCTTAATGGACCGCACTTTTCGCAATACTTAGCCCGACTAACAGCCTCAAACCCAGCCTACTGCGTTCCTGCGAAAAGGGCTAATTCTCTATATTTTGCTTCTCGTTGTTGATACCGAAAAAAGTTATTTGAAAAAGTTGCTTAGAAATCGATTTTGATCCTACATACCGAACATCAACGCAAAATTCGAATTTGGAATTCGCAACTAATCATATTCTACAGGAAATTGAAAAATTTTTCAAAATTCGAGACAGTCCAGTAAAGGAGACTAAATTTGATATACTTACATTCAATATAATAATAGTTTCCAATTTTAGTTATTTCAATACATTTATTTCATTGATATAAAAACGATGTGACAGAATGATAAATAACAATTAATCGATATTTCTTCCATGATTTGATTAATCGATGATTCATTACAAAAAATAGTTCACATGTTGTATTAATACTGTCCATGATAATAATTATACAATTTTCACACTATAAAGACCTTTAAGAGGCTTCATTACGTGCACAGGTACATCAAACTATTCTACAATGTCTTTTATATGTATAGATTGATTTTGATAAAACAGGTAGGTTGCGAAGAAACATTTACAATAGAAAAACAGGTAATTCATAAATATGTTAAATATTGACATTTTATGTCAAAACTTAATTAGATAAATGAATAATTCTGGCAAAACAGGTAGATTTTGAAAAAACAATTACAATACTACTTCTAGGAAAACAGGAAATGTATAAATATGTTGAAATAGGCATTTTATGCCAAAATTCAATTAGATAAATGATTAATTCTGGCAAAGCAGGTAGATTTTGAAAAACAATTGCAATACGGTATTACTTCCAGGAAAAACAAGTAATTTATAAATAGGTTAATTATTGACATTTTATTAAAACAGGTTTACCAATGGTGAGTAACTGACTTTTTGTTGGTCGTTGTGAAGAAAATTTGAATATTTGCGTTTATTGATTTTTAGAGATTTCAACAGGTTTAATTTCTGTCCTTCATTTTCCTTATGTAGTACATCATAGTCCACGTTGAAAACGTAATAGTCCTCTAAAAAGTGGCAAGCATAGGTTGAATTGATTTTCTTCAATTAACAATCTTATATGCCCTTTTGATAGTCTTTTTTGTTAGTATTTTTTTAATTTCATCTGAGGATTTTTCTGTATGTGTGACTGTTTTGTAGGTGTTAGAGTTATTTTAATGTTGGGGTATACTTGGTTATTGGCCCCAAATTAAAAATAACACCAACATCCAATTTTGAAATATATAAATATATTATCCCCTTCGTTCGGCATTTCAATGATAAGATAAACGATATATTGAAAATTATTGAGTTTCATAATGTTTAGGTTTCATTTGTAAAAGGTGATTACGATACCTTTTAGAGAACAACCACGATTTCATCATGGACTATGACATGTGATATACAGAAAATAAAAGAAAAAAATGAAACCTCTCTGGAAATCAATATATGCAAACATTCAATTTTCTTGTAAACTACAAACAAGAAGTTAGTCACTCACTATTGTAAGACTTGTTTTCATAAAATGTCAATATTAACATATATAAATTATCTTGCCAGAATTTCGGAATAAAATGCCAATGTTTAACATATTTATACATTTCCTATTTTTCTGAAGTAATATTGTATTGTAATTGTTTCTTTAAAATCTACCTCTTTCATCAGAATTATTTATTTAACTAATTAAGTTTTATAATTACCTATTGATATATAGAAGACATTGTAGAATATCAATGAAACTTTGTGGACAAATGTATGTTTCTTTGTAACACAAACTGGAAGAAAGAGCACATTTGAAACAATAACTTTCTTATCGATCTTTTTTGGGTATTTTCACATTCAACAAACTGAAAACCTAAAAAATTGTTTGTATTTTTCTTCAAAACAAGTTCTATTTATCAATAACCTGTCGTATTTAATAATTTTGTCTATAAAAAGAAAACTAGAAATTATAAATATTGTGGAAGGTGAAAATGTCTAAATGTAAGTCGATAAAAAACTCTGATTTCCTCCACAAAAAATTACTTTTGTTCAAAATTATGTAGGGATACAAAGCGACTCCGAGCCTACCTCAAGGTCGCGCGTCGTTGGTAAGTGTACCAGTGAGTGGAAGAGAGAAACGTGTGACGTAATCGATGCAGAGAATGATGGGATAAATATCGGAGAGAATCAAAGTTCAGAGCGTTGACTTAGCCCCCTTGACGCCTCACCCCTTGGGCCGTCACTCCTGAGGCTCCTTCTTGCGTACTAGTCACGTTGAAGTAAATTAAAAAAATGTTTCGGTATGAAAATCGAACCCAGGTCGTCGCCGTGGTAAACGTTGTCACCGTATAGAAGTAAACACAAGTAAATTCACTCTCAGCCATATTTGGGTTAAGATCCCCACCTCTTATTCTACGCTCAGCTGATGTATATAAGGCGTGAGAGCAAGTGAGCGAAGAATAGCTCTAGCCTGCACCCACCTACCACACTAAACGCCGCTACAGCCCGGCAAAAAATGAAATCTTGACACGATAAATCAAAGACGCCGACCAGGAGTGAACTTACTTTGTCTCAAAATCCATCAGCAAAGGAAAAATATGGCGTCAATGTAACAAAAACATGACGGTTTAACGAGGCTGTAACATTTTACCGTGCGATTCCAAAGAGAAACGTCTACTAGGATGGTCTAACGTTTTAACGTGCGTTCCAATTCGACCGTTTTGCATGCATTTCGACCGTTTTGCGTGCGTTTATTCGTTATCGTTTCGTATTCATTGTCGTAGCCGTTTTCATGTCTGAATAATTGTACACCATTGGTCAGTTAGATGGAATATGAGATTGGGAGGAAAACGATGTTACGTACGTAGGTGGTAACGAGGATGTAACGTTATAACGCGCGATTCCTCAATGTGTACAAGGTGTCTCAAAATACATCGCATCATGTTCTTTATCTTGCATGATTTTTTTGAGAATACTTGTACGCATTGATGAATCACACGGTAAAACTTTACAGCCTCGTCTTGACGTATATTTTTTGACGCACCCTGTATACTTCACTCAATGTCTGTTATATTGCCACCATGTGTTTTTTCTTCAAAGATGTATTTTGAGACATTTTGTACACATAAGGGGTCCCACGGTGAAACGTTATAGCCTCGTTAAACTGTCATGCTTTTGTTTCTTAACTGATATATTTTGACGCACCTGTATACTCCACTTAATATCCGTTACACTGACGCCATGTTTTTTTCTTTAATGATGTAGTTTGAGACACCTTGTACACATTGAGGGATCGCACGGTAAAACGTTACAGCCTCGTTAAACTGTCATGTTTTTCCTCAAATGATATACTTTGACTCAACCTGTATACTTCACTAAATGTTCGTTACATTGCCGCAATGATTTTTCTTCATTGATGTATTTTGAGACACCTTGTGCACATTGAGAAATCGCCCCTTATAACGCTACAGCTTCGTTACCACCTACGTACATAACATCGTTTTCCTCCCTATCTCATATTCCATGTAACTGACTAATGGTGTACCATTAATCAGACATGAAAACGGCTACGACAATGAATACGAAACGATAACGAATAAACGCACGCAGAATGGTCGAAATGCATGCAAAACGGTCGAATTGAAACGCACGTTAAAACGTTAGACCCTTCTAGTCCACGTTTCTCTTTGAGATCGCACTGTAAAATGTTAGTCTCGTTAAATTAGCATGTTTTTGTTGTCACATTGACGCCATGTTTTTTTCTTTGATGATGTATTTTGAGACACCTTGTTCACATTGACGGATCGCACGTTAAAACATAAGATCCTCCTAGTCGACGTTTCTCATTGGGATCGCACGTTGAAACGCTACACTTCCATTAAACCGACATGTTTTTTTCTTCAATGATATATTCTGAGACACCCTGTTTACATTAAGGAATCTCACGTTTAAACGTTACAGCCTCGTTAAATCGTCGTTTTTTTAAAAATGATGTATTTTGACGCACCCTGTATATTCCATTTGATGCCCACCGCCTTGTTTTTTTCTTCAATCTGATTTTTCATTCATCATTATTAATATATCATTTTCGCGCTTCTCATATTTTCATCTACATTATTTTTATAATTCAACTATGCTTTTATAACCGACAACACCGAACCTGTCATGCTTGCGCTGGTGAATTATCGCCTCGATATCATCTCCATCCTTCTCTGCGTCGATTACGTCTCATGTGTCTCTCACTCTCCTACGAGACGTCATTTCCCATATCTAAGGATATTTTCCTACCTTCTACATGAAAATGACGTCACAATTTCCCTAAAATTCGACGGAAATCAGGAAATGCGGTAAGAATATGAGTAAATTTTCGCCCCAACAAGACAACCGCCATAAATATCAACATTTCGCAATTACTTCCAAGGTGTTACGTTAGCGCGGAGGCTAAGGACAACGTCTACCATGGCGACGACCTGGGTTTGATTCTCACACCGATTTTTTTTAAATTTACTTTATCTCAGCTGGCGATGACAACGTGACTGGTACGCAACAAGATAGCTCAGGAGTGAAGGCCCGAGGAGTGGGGAGCCAAGGAAGCCAAGTCCACGATCTTAACTTTGATTCTCTTCGATACTCATCCCATCCTTTTGCATCGATTACGTCACACGTTTCTCTCTTCCGTTCACCTAAAGTATCTTTCTCTCTGGAACACTTACCAATGACCAACGACCCGCGACCTTGAAGTGAGCTCAGAGTCACTTTGTATCCCTACTAAATTACTTTCTCTTTTGAACACTGACATATCACTTTTTCCTTCACAACTTCTTTATTAAACATTTACGTTTATTAATGTTGGCTTTTATTCAGTTGAGTCAAGAGACAGAAAATTGTCAATTCTTAGACAGATAAATTGAATTTTATGAATTAATTGATTTGACCACTAATGGGCTAATGAGCATCCTTAAAACTTTTCAAGTGATTCTTGATTCCGGATCATATCTCTAATTTTGCAGCCATTTCTTTCTTTGGGGATAATAAAAGATCTTTTGGGTATAATTAACCCATTTAAATGAATTTTTATAAATACACATTGATTTGTGATATTGTAAATAAAGAAATTTATTTATACTTGCAACAAAGCACACATTTCTTTCAGATTAATGAAAAAAAAATTTTTTAGGTATACACGATCGAAATTGACATCCTTGAAAAAGGTCAGTGGAAGCCGTTCACTGCCAATGACATCCAACTGGAATTCGTCAGAATCGATCCTTTCGTTCGCACAACTCTTCAGAGGAAGCCGTCTGGTCACTATGAAGCTAAATTCAAAATTCCAGATGTTTATGGAGTGTACCAGTTCAAAGTCGATTATGACAGAGTCGGATATACACGCCTCTTCAGTACCACCCAAGTATCGGTGCGGCCATTGCAGCACACTCAGTATGAACGGTTCATCACCAGTGCTTATCCTTATTACACAGGAGCCTTCTCTATGATGTTGGGCGTTTTTATATTTTCCTTTGTGTTCCTCCATTTGAAGGAAGATGAAAAGAAGTCTAAGAGTGAATGAAGTGTTTTGTTCATTGGTTTTTGTTTATAAATCAGTAAATCTTTTTCAATATGGATTCTGTTTTTTCTGTGCTTGTTTATACTTTTCTTATATCAACTATTTTATTTACATTATCGACTTTACACAAAAAAATTATTTATGATTTTTGTGAAAAAAAAAATTTACCTGTTTCAACAATTTTGGGCAAGTGTAGCCCAAAATTGCTAGACTGAACTGTCAAAGAACAAGCTCTCCCTACGAAGACGGCATCTATGGGATCAACAGAAGACTAAATCCCTGAATATCAAAGATAGATGAGGTTCCCGAAGGCAGTCAGTTGCAAAGCCAAGCTGCGACGTCGACCAGCCAACGAGATTCGTCCTCTATCTTTCATTGCAAGGGAACTTGATGGATTTGTGATTAAACATCAGACAGCGCTGTTTCAACCCGCCAGCAATCATCAGTGGTGCTAGCCTGAACCACTGAACTGTCCTAAAAAGAACAAGGCTCCACAAGACGATTCTTGATATTTGGGGTTTGAGTCTTCTGTCGATCCTATAGATGGCGTCTTCGTTGGGGAGAAGCCATTTTTTTCGTTTTCACAAGAGTCATATTTATTTAATCAGCACATTGTAACAATATAAATACTAATAATAGGACAGAATTAGAAAATTTCACATTAGCATATTTTTTCTCCCACACTCAAAGTGAGTACCTACACACTTGTCTTGTGCAGTGAAAAAACAGCGTAAAGTGAATACATTGATAAAAATTAAAAGGAAGAGAAAGGGAAAAATAACACTGTTTTCAATATAGAAATATAAAATTACTGATGAAATTACTGATAATAAGGCAAAAATTGTAAAATTTTAGATTATCATATTAATACAATATAAAAAATAGAGGGTGAGGAGGTACAAAGTGAGGGCATAATACAATTAAAAATAAAGTTGTGTGAGTCGAATTTTAAGAGTGTACTTGTTATGGTAGTAAGTTGGTAACTGATAATTTTATAGATTTTGTGATTCTATAATATTCAAAAAGTCCTTATAATTATTTTAAATACATAATTTAGTGGTGAGGTGAATTTCTTGATGTTAGTACATTTTCGAATGGCAAGGGGTAATAGATTATAAGCTTTAGGTTGAATATATGTTACAAATTGATGACTAATGTTCTTGTTGTTGAATGGTGTAACAAGTAGCTGGTTCAATGTGCCCCGTGTGTTGTAACCATGATTGAAAGTTTCCTGACAATGACTACTCATAGACAAATATTAAAATTTTTAAGAAGTATAGTAACCGAATATTTAATATATCTGAAGAATACAATGCATTTGTCGAGGATCGTTTTTTCGTCTGAAGATAATTTTTAGAATAAAATTTTGGATTGCTTTGAGATTTTGTAGTGAGTTCTCATACAGACCAACGTATTCCATAGCGTAGGAGTGACTCTACAAGTGATTTGTATATTATAAGTAACAGTTTAATCAACAGTATCTCTCTAAGTATATAGAATTTGTTAATTAGCTTTCTAAGTTTTATTTGCTGAAATTTTTGTCAATTTTAATGCCTGAGTATTTGATTTTGCTAACCTCTGTAATGTTTTTATTTAAAATAGTAATGGTAATATTCTGGAACTCTGGTCTTTTTGCATTATTGGTAGAAAAAGCTATACAGTGTGTTTTCTCAGTAAGTAGTCTGTGCCGTTTCGCCTTAAACGTCGGGAGTAAACTGTCTTTTGTTTTGTTTTGTTTTAATATGCTTTATTATCATAAGACATAATCTTGTTGACAAAGCTTGGGTAGTAAATACATAGAAAAAAGGCAATACATATCAAATGAAATAAAAATAACATAGTGCATGGGTACAAACTAGGTTAAATGGAGGATGTAAAAGATTTGGTTATATAAAAGAGTAAAAGTCAAGTTTATAAAAAAGTAGACATAAAAAATAACAACTTAGGAGCTCCTTAATAAATAAAGATGAAAAAATATGAGTAAGTCAGTTAAAAGCTATCGTTAAAATATTCATTCAAAGTATAATAGGGTCTATCAGATAGAAATTGTTTGACTTACTTCCTGAATTGGAAGTCATTAATATTTTCAGATCTTATGTCCATAGGCAAATTATTTTACATTTTTCCACCATTGTAAAATATGGAGTCTCTGGTGTTTTTAGTTGCTGCTGCTGCTGATACAGCAAAATTTAATATTTTCTTATTATTTGAAAACACATATTCCAGTATAAACAATGCAGTTATCATTAGAATATTATGTTTCTTGAAAAAGGTTCTACATGAGTCTCTTGGTTTAAGGTTTCCTATATACCTTATTGCCCTTTCCTGTAAAATTAATAGACTTTTGAATAAAGTTGGACTGCATGCTCTCCAAAACGGTATTCCGTAGCTTAAGTGAGAATCTATGGGTGCATAGGTACTACGCCATTTTTGCAGTGCTAAACCCCAATTCTTTATAAATCACTCTAACCGCATAACAGTCAGAGAATACTTTTCTAGTGAGTTGTTTAACATGATTGAACATTCAAAACGTAGACTGTTTCGGTTTCAATTATTTCAATTACCCGATTTCCAAAATGAACTTAATGTGAAAGTGTCATATCAAATCCACATTTGATTCAATTCAAAAGATCAATGTGTTTCCTAAAATAAGTACAGGACGTTCTAATATTTCAAGAAACACTATTACCGGCAGAAAAATGTCATTCAAACAACCATAGCTCTACTTCGACTAATAGAAGAGTTTTGTCTACAAATACCGGTAAAATGTTAATGCTTCTTTAGGAAAAGTCATAGCATAATCAATCACGAATAGCATAAAAAATCCAAACAAGAATTTTTGATCGCAACGTCTCACCACGTACGTTGACATGCCCTAAATTGTATCCCAATCATTTCCAAAGATAAGTATTTTAACACAACCGATTATAGACGACGTCCATAAAGTAAATAGGACCTAGACAAATACGAAGTGTAGAAAAAGTATTTTTGGTGTATGTTCAACTCAAATAGTCACTAAGAACGGTCTTTAGTCGGTATTCGTTATCGCTTTCTTGGAAATATCAACAACATTTGGTGCGTTCAAATGTATTCATAGGCCATACAAAGGAAAAAGATAAATATTTGAGTGAAACGTAAATTAAGTTCATAAACCTGCTTCGTCATTCGAACTACCTTTCACGTAAGGTCGATGAGTTGATGGATTGCTGGATTGCGATTACCATAACGATGCGGAAAATGAATTTTTGATAGATATAATTGTGCGGATTGTAGAGTATCGTCTGAAAAGTTTCCAAACTCTACGTGAAAATGGCATTACTTATTAAAAAAGCTAGGGAATATGGTTGTGCATCTATTGACAGGTACTCACATAGACGTGATAATATGGGCTGGCCGTGACGTCACTTTTACATTGTAGGGGTTTTTTCTACAACTACTTAGTTTGATAACATTGTATTTCTTTACTGATTTTCATTTAGTATTACGAATTTTTGTCAGGAAACTTTTCATAACTCAATTAATAATAATAATAATAATACATTTATTATTTACCGATCATAAGTAATACAGAATACATTTAAAATAAAATCAAAAGTATCAAATGAAGGTAAATAAAAGGAGAACCGTTAGACTCTGCAGCCAATTCTTCCACAGTCCCCTTGAGAAGCCAATAATACACGATAAGA
>WOGR01007894.1:0-12129 GCA_015342045.1 Leptinotarsa lineolata | reverse complement strand
ATTTTCTCGGACAGTCAAGCGGCGTTGGAAGCTCTTGGCTCCTACCGAGCAACGTCTAAATTGGTAACAAATTGCCAAAAACGACTCTCCTCAATAGGAAGACTCAACAAATTGTCCACCTAACTAACTTACACTCTCAACCACTCACTTCATTACAACAATGAAAAATCATATAGAAACCACTTTGAACTGACCAACATATGTCACGATGTGCGTCAAAATTGTAGGAAAAAATGTCAATATGATTTTTAAGTGTCTAATATTGAACCTCCTGTGGGAATATACATTCTCGGAATACAGATTTGATATTAAATATTCGGATGTGCCCGTTGATCACTTCACAATCCAAAACAAAACTTTCAAATTGAGATACCTGGTGAACGGCGATTATCACGTGAAAGGTGGACCCGTATTCCTTTACACCGGCAATGAAGGAAATATTTTCATGTTCGCCCAAAATACGGGCTTCATATTCGATATCGCACCAGTTTTCAACGCCCTCGTAGTGTTCATCGAACATCGTTATTACGGGGAATCCCTACCGTTTGGAAACCAGTCGAATACACCGGAAAACCTGAGATATCTAACCACCTCCCAGGCACTAGCGGATTATGTCCATGTTATCGAGGAGCTGAGACAAACTTACTTTGCTACAATTCTCAGCAACGACACTCTTCCAGTTGTATCGTTTGGTGGATCATACGGAGGTATGTTGGCGGCGTGGCTGAGAATGAAGTATCCCACGTCAGTGATCGGGGCGATAGCTTCTTCAGCCCCGATTTGGTATTTTCGAAATATGATACCGTGTGAAAAGTTTTATGAGATCGTCACTAGCGTATTCGAGAAATTTGGAACTGCACAGTGCACTAATATTATCAAAGCTTCATGGGAAATCCTCCGGAACGTCACCAAAACTAGTTCAGGTATTTATTGGAACCTTTGGTGTAGTAATGAGTATTACTGGAGTTTCATCCCAACATCAAATCGTTATTTTCAACACCTCGACACGTGTTTCAATCACCAAGTGATCATCTTCAAGAGAAAGAATGAAACTGTTTTAATCTTCCTCTTGATGAGTGAGCACTTCGCCTTTTCTTCTCTTCTTTTGATGTTAGTATATCATAATGACATTTGTAATGCGTATTTTTATGACGTATTTGACGCATTTTTTGTTTATTCATGGGCGCATTCCTCTAAGCGTTCACAACGATCACGCTCACGACCGCAGATATTACCGTTCCACTTGCTTGTGAGCGTTACTGTCGTAAACTCAAGTGGAATGGATTTTGTCGCGTTTTGGGCGTTCATGTAAACATTACAAATGGCGAGGTTGAAAAACTGAAGTGGAAGTTTTAATGAGCTCACGTAAACATCAACAATAAGTTTCAATAATTGCAAGATAACTTTATTTATATCAAAAAAGAGGTATAACTTAATATTTTATATATTATTTCAGTGAAGTTCTTGAACAAATCAAGTTTGAATGTAAACAAAAGGTCTTTTACGGCAATTGGATATTTGTTGATGCGTCGCAATAGTGCTCCGGAAATTAGTTCATTTAGTTCAGACGGAGAGTGAAATGCACCTTCCCAAATTTATAATTGCGAAAACCGAAAACTTAGGCCACGTATTATTAATAATGAGGGTGTATTCCATCGTTATTTAAATGAAGAACATATTGAACTGTACATTTTGAAAATGTCATATCCAATTGCACATTTAAATTATACTCTAAATTTATGCTCTTCTTGAATTCACTTCGTTATGAGTAAGTAATTATTGATTACTTATGAGATTGAACAATGAAATAAGTTGAGAAATTGGGTATGAATTACGAATGACAGATAACATTTATGTCATATTTCAAAAATTGCGCCAAATAATTCTCAACGTCCACTTCGACCACACCTCCTGAGATGGGTCGTTGTGAGCTTGCCGTGGGCGAAAGTAATGACGTCATGAGTGACGTTTCGCCGCGGCCACAACGATCGCGATCGTTGTTAGCGCTTAGTGGAACGCACGGTATATAAACCTGGAGAAATAAATGAATACTACTACTTTATATGTCATAACCATACACCAATGATACGTCACCAGTCATGAACATTTTATGCGTTGACGTCACTCAACAAGTCCTGAGTGAAGCTCATGCGACGATTTTTTGGTAAAAATTTTGCAGAACGAACTTCGAGGCCACACGCTTTATATCGAAAACTTTCGAAAAAAATACGTAGCATGAGTTAACCGACCTCCTCAGCAACTTCTCTAGTAGTGAATCGACGAATCTCCATAACAATTTTTGATATTAAGTGAACTCGAATAAAAACTATTTTTTCAGGATTGAAACATTTATATAAAACTTGGAAAGTATGCGAAACATTCAATAACGCTACAGATGTGGAAAAGCTCATAGACTGGTTGAGCGATATATACGTCAACATGGCCATGACGAACTACCATTATCCAACCAACTTCATTGTGCCACTCCCAGCGTATCCCGTGAAAATATTCTGCGACAAACTTGTCAGTTTGAACTCCACAGATCCCTTGAGTACTTTAGCAAATTTAGGAAAAGCGCTGACAGTGTACACCAACTACACCGGAAACACAATGTGCAACAGTATCAATTCAACATCAAAGTATCTGGGAGAATACATGTGGGACTACCAAGCTTGTACGGAACTCGTGATGCCGATGTGTTCCACGAACAAAGACATGTTCGAGACACAACCTTGGGATGAAAAAAAGTATTCGGAAGAGTGTTTAAAAAAATACGGAGTCAGTAGTTCAAGGCCAGACTGGATACTTTTGGAATATGGAGGAAAAAATCTGAAATATTTCTCTAACATTGTATTCAGCAATGGAATGATGGATCCTTGGTCATGCGGTGGAGTGACAACAAATATTTCGTCCAATATTTGGGCGGTGAATATAACGGACGGGGTACATCACAGCGATCTCAGAGGTGCCAATGCTGCTGACACCAACTACGTTATCGAAGCTAGAAAATTTCATGTAACGGCCATCAAAACCTGGTTGAACATGTTTTGAATAAAGTAGATAAAACATTATCTGATGAATTAATGTATTTTCAGCTATCGCCTAAAAGTTTCGATTTCCTCAATACTCGTATAAAAACAGTTAGTCTGAAAAGTTTGTAGGCTAAAATAGACTTATTTTTTGATAAAATTTGTTTTACTAGGTAATCCCACCCCGTGACGTGGCCTTTGAGGCGTTTATTTAGTCTTGGCAGCGGAAGTGTTAACCGTCAGCATATTCTGCAAGACGGGGAAGTTCGTTAGCAGGGTCTGTAACTGACCGAAAGCCATAAAAAGATCGTAGACCGAGCTAGGACCGCTGCTTTGTGTTGGTTTCACGGCCCTCGCGTACGAGACACCACTTCTGATTGTGTTATTTCTTATTGGCCTTCTAGGTTAGACTGGTAGGTCTCTAGACTGGATGTTAGCCTATTTGTTTTTAGAACGCATCCTTGAAAGTTGCTGGATGGTCTGCTTTACAATTTAAACATCTCACCGGATATTGTTTTGGTCGCTCGCATTCGGTCGTCAGATACCGACCGGCACATCTTAGACATGCGGAAACTGCTTTGTAGTTCCTTTGAGAGTATCCGAATTTCTGACAGCGGTAGCATTGACCTACTGTCGTTTGGGGTCTTTGAGGTTCACTTTTCACTCTTATATTCAGGATCTTCCTGACCTCATATTTGTGGTTGTGCTGTCTCGTAACAAGAATCAGTATGAGCGAGAGTGGCTTGTTATTACGTTTCTTGAGCCTGGCTGTCGATATTATATCGAAGCCCTTGGCTTTCAAATCATCTACGATATCTTTAGTTTCGAGGAATTCAGTTCGTTAAACTTACTCTTTCCGTCGGATAGTGATAGGTGGAGTCATCATCTTTTTTTGGGCCGTGTTTCTACAGGAGCCTTTTTGTCGTCAGCGAGAGTATCTATAGCCTTCGGAATTTCCATCGCTTCGGTGGTTTGGCTTGCGTCTTTTATCTGGGGTTTAGTACTTTCCTCGGTTACCTGAATAGGTTTCCTGGTACTTTCAACAGATTTCTCTGGTTTCTTGGAAATCTCATTTGGTTTATTGGAAATCTCATTTTGATAGTTTGCAATGCCACCGAAGCTATGAATTATCCAACAGAGTTTTTGCCAGGCATGTCACGGCATATTTACTACTGAAGGTTGGATTGCTCCGTAATTTGAATTCACCATGGATGTGCAACTGCACGCGATTAGTCACGTTGTCGAAGTCAGCATTTTAAATGGCAAGTTCCGAGGTGAAAATATATCAATAGCACGAATCCCCACTATACCTACAGGTGTGCCGGTTTACTTAAAACGTGTGCAATTTCCAATTAGATTACCATTTGCAATGACTATAATTAACTCCCAAGGCCAAACAATGCCCATTTGTCGCTTGGTTTTGAGCACACCATTTTTCATGAACAGGAGTAGATGAGAGGTAGACTAAGGGGTTATTTACAAAAAAAACAACAGTATTATTACGTATCATCATTTTTTGTATTAAGTTTATAGCTAATATCACCGGATTCCTCGAAGATAATTTCAATCTTCTCATGCGTTGCTAAATGCACTTCATACTCAGATTTCGTAGAAAAGCAACTAAAGCACTGGTCACACTGATAGTTTCCCTCGTTGTTATGACGTTTCATATGGACAGCAAGGCAGCTTGACTGTGAGAAGCCTTTACTGCAGACCATACACGTATAGGGTCTTTCACCTGTATGTGAACGACGATGAACTATGAGAGTACTGGAACCATTGAAACCTGAAACAATTGAGTTAGGTTATGTTTATAAACATGTGATTAGCATGTAATTATTTCCAGCTAATCTAGCATAGATAGATGTATCGAAACTTTTCTATAACTAAGCAAGGCCTTTGATGTTGTAGAAGATTTCGATCTATTTTCAAAACCACGGATCTATCCAAGTTCTGGATAATGATGGAAAAGGAATGACCACTGTTATTCAAAACATCTCTGCTGAAATTGCTACCATTCGCATCTACATACCTGTGCGAGAAAGCTTTTTCCACATTGACTGCTATAAAAACAAAATATCGCTCCAGACTTAATGTAGAACCTGATTTGAGGGTGTCTCTTTCTGATAATATATCTCCAAGAATTAATATACTGACTGCAAGTGTGCAACCACAAGATTCACATTAGTTTGTAAACTTACGTTTTAATAAAATGTTGAAATAATTGCTTGTCTCATTTAATGCTATCATAAATATTATGTTAAATGCATATTTTCTAGTTTGCTCCCATATTACTTTCCAAAATAAATAAACTCTTCAACATAATTTACGAAATAAAAACAGCTAAGTACAACATGGAGGATAATTGAAGTTTACCTTAATTTCGTTACCTGAATCAACCTTTGCACTTGTTAATTTAGTAATTTTTTTTCTAGGGTCGCTCATAACTCTTTTTTTAATTTTTGGGTCGCAATATCAGAAAGGTTGCGGACCGCTGCGTTAAGCCACCATTGGTCGTTAAAATTCATAGCTGGCCATGAAAATTTGTCTTTTAGAACAATAATTTCATGGCCGGTAATGGAAATTTTCACATGAAACAATAGTTTTCAACGTTTTCGAAAATACCTTTACAGTCCTCGGTTTTGTCGCGGAAAAGTATAATCACTGCAACCCGTTCCATCATTTCGATTGAAAACATCATATATTTTGAAAAATTTGTGCTGACGGGAATATTTCTACATGAAACGAAAGTATTCAACGTATTCTATGAGACCTATATGATCCTGGATTTTGTCGCGGAAAAATACACCCTCCCAACCCCATCCATCATTTTGATCTAAAAATAATATCTTTTGAAAACTTTGTGCTGCTGGGAAAATTTTAACATGAAACGAAGGTATTTTGCGTATTTTATGATACCTATATAGTTCTCGATTCTGTAGTTTGAAATTATAGTCCCCAGTGAAATATTATCCACTGAATATAATTTTGTATGATGTTTATCGTTGTAGAAATATACTCTTCGACAAATTGAACGTCAAACAAAAGGTTAACCACTCAACGTTTTTCAACTTTTTTTCTTACCCACTGTCTATCAACTGAGAATAAGTGATGTAAGTAACTACTACTGTTGTATCAACGAATTCAAGTCCATGTTTACTGTTACTATCGATGGAGCTTCGGTGTTAGCGAAACGCTAGATAACATATAAAAATTGTTTAATTAATTATATTCCTCAAAACTGTTATGAGGCAACACAAAAATGAGCATGAACTGAAAAAAAAAATGTGGAAATATATACGGCAGCATCAATTTTTCAAAAGAAATTTTTTTTTAATCAAAATGACGGAAGGGGTTGCGGGAGGTGTATTTTCCCACGACAACATTGAGCACCATATAAGTATCATAGTATATGCCAAATACCTTCGATTTATGTGAAAATATTATCAGCTGCACAAATTTAACAAAAGATATGATTTTTTTAATCAAATTGATGGACGGGGTTGTTGGGGGTGTGTTTTTCCGCGACAAAATCGAGGACCGAATAGATATCATAGAATACGCCGAATACCTTCGTTATACGTGAAAATATTCCCAGCAGCCCAATTTTTTTGAAAGATATGATTTTTTTTAATGAAAATAATGGAAGGGGTGACAGGGGGGTATTTTTCCGCGAAAAAATCGAGGACTGTATAGGTACTACAGAACACGTCGAATACCTTTATGTGAAAATATTCCCAGCAGCCCCATTATTTTGAAAGATATGATTTTTTAATCAAAATGATGGAAGGGGTTGCAGGGTGGGTATTTTTCGGCGAAAAAATCGAGGACCGAATAGGTACTACAGAACACGCCGAACATCTTCGTTTTATGTGAAGATATTCCTAGCAGCCCAATTTCTTTGAAAGACATTATTTTTTCAATCAAAATAATGAAAGGGGTTGCATAAGGGGTATTTTTCCGCGAAAAAATCGAAGACCATATAGGTACTACAGAACACGCCAAATACCTTCGTTATATGTGAAAATATTCCCAGCAGCCCAATTTTTATAAAAGATGATTTTTTTAATCAAAATAATGGAAGGGGTTGCAGGGGGGTATTTTTCCGCGAAAAAATCGAAGACCGTGAAGGTACTACAGAACACGCCGAATACCTTCGTTTTATGTGAAAATATTTCCAGCAGCCCAATTTTTTTGAAAGATATGATTTTTTTAATCAAAATAATGGAAGGGGTTGCTAGGGGGGTATTTTTCCGCGAAAAAATCGAAGACCGTATAGGTACTACAGAACACGCCGAATACCTTCGTTTTATATGGAAATGTTTCCAGCAGCCCAATTTTTTTGAAAGATATGATTTTTTTAATCAAAATGATGGAAGGGGTTGCTAGGGGGGTATTTTTCCGCGAAAAAATCGAAGACCATATAGGTACTACAGAACACGCCGAATACCTTCGTTTTATGTGGAAATATTCCCAGCAGCCCGATTTTTTTGAAAGATATGATATCTTCAATCAAAATAATGGAAGGGGTTGCAGGGGGGGTATTTTCCCGCTTAAAAATCGAAGACCGTATAGGTACTACAGAACACGCCGAATACCTTCTTTTATGTGAAAATATTCCCAGCAGCCCAATTTTTTTGAAGGATATGATTTTTTTTATGAAAATATTGGAGGGGGTTGCAGGGGGGGTATTTTACCGCGAAAAAATCGCAGACCGTATAGGTACTACAGAACACGCCGAATACCTTCGTTTCATGTGAAAATGTTTCCAGCAGCCCAATTTTTTTGAAAGATATGATTTTTTTATTCAAAATAATGGAAGGGGTTGCAGGGGAGGTATTTTTTCGCAAAAAAATCGAAGACCGTATAGGTATTACAGAACACGCCAAATACCTTCGTTTTATGTGAAAATATTCCCAGCAGCCCAATTTGTTTGAAAGATATGATTTTTTTAATCAAAATAATGGAAGCGGTTGCAGGGAAGGTATTTCTTCGCGAAAAAATCGAAAACCGTATAGGTATTACAGAACACGCCAAATACCTTCGTTATATGTGAAAATATTCCCAGCAGCCCAATTTTTTTGGAAGATATGATTTTTTTGATCAAAATAAGAGATGTGGTTGCAGGGGGGGTAATTTTCCGCGAAAAAATCGAAGACCACATAGGTACTACAGAACATGCCGGATACCTTCGTTTTATGTGAAAATATTCACAGCAGCCCAATTTTTTTGAAAGATATGATTTTTTTAATCAAAATAATGGAAGGGGTTGCAAAGGGGGTATTTTTCCGCGAAAAAATCGAAGACCGTATAGGTATCACAGAACACGCCAAATATATTCGTTTTATGTGAAAATATTCCCAGCAGCCCAACTTTGTTGAAAGATATGATTTTTTTAATCAAAATGATGGAAGGAGTTGCAGAAGGGTATTTTTCCGCCACAAAATCGAGGACCATATACGTATCATAGAATACGCCGAATACCTTCCTTTCATGTGGAAATATTTCCGGCAGCACTAATTTCTAAAAAGAAATTATTTTCCTAATCAAAATGACGAAAGGAGTACAAAGGTATAATTGAAAACCATTGTTTCATGTGGAAATTCCCATGGCTGGCCATGAAATTATTGTTCTAAAAGACAAATTTTCATGGCTAGCAATGAATTTTAACGACCAATGGTGACTAATCGCACTCCTTCCCATGGCTGCCTTCACATTTTATGCAGTGTACATCAAATGTAGAGTACCTACACTTAGCAATTTGAAAGCATTCATTGGTGTTTAATCTTGTATTATACTGATGTTCAATTATGTTAGTGTCTGCTTAACGTTTTTTATATAGATGGTACTGATTTTGTGAAATGTGTAAGAGTTAAAATGAAATACTTTCTAAACAAAACTTTTATGGAAATATAAAAGGTTTTAAAAATTATTTTTATTTCATACTTATGAATAGACTTGACAGATATTAATGAATTTTCATATGCACTAGCCCAGGTTATGATTATATATTGGAAAATAATGCATGATAAAACAATAATAAAATTTTCACTTCAAGAATCTTTCTCAGAAGTCTAAACTTATAACACATTTTCTCATTTTTTTTAGATTCAAGTGACTGTTTTCCCCACTTCAGGCAACAAACAATCTACGTAAATTCCCAAATATTTCATTTCTGGGGTTCTATTTGATTTAAGAGTGCAATTGCATTTTTGAAAATGTTTCTGTGAACATTTTGAACTATGAATTTTTATTTCATCAAATTTTGGTTGATTTTCTCACTATAAGAAAATGTCATGAATTTAGTTTTCATAATATCAAGTGTGATCAAGTCATAACTCAAGTTATGTTTCAAAACATGTCAACTTCGGCCTTCGATACAGTCTCATCCCAGTTATCCTAGAAGTTTACAGGTTAGGATAGCCCCTATGTGTCTCATTCTTTATCATATGCAAAGAGCATACAAGCAAAATGAACTTTTCATATTTTCTCTCATAAAAGAGAAGCCTTCTCCTCTTCATTCAATTATATATCATTAGATCCTCATATATCCACTTCAATTTCGATCATTCGGTATACAAAGGAAAAGTAATGGAAAATTCACTTTAAAAAAAAATCTCCTAACCATATATCTACACATCTTGCAAATTCATTTGAATACAAATTTAATTGTGAATCGTCTTGCAAAACCCCGTAATGAATTTAATTGGCGAGCCACTGACCATCTCCGAACTTTTTTAAATTATTCACTTTTATTTTACCCGCGTTTAACAGCCGATGCTCATGGTCTCATAGATGTCTCTCCTGTCTGGGAAGTACCTACCCAAAATGGCCGTGTTGTGGGTTAGAAGCGGATTAACATAAAAATCTAAATATGTTTAGGTCTTAGTACCAGCACCGTATGTCTGTTTTCACTTGTTGAATATTATTCGGATAGTCTACAAATATTATTTTACCACAACCTGATCTTAATTTTCTCAAACTCATCTTAAAGGTTAGAAAAAACTTCCACATTATCTGACAATACGCTTCATTCTTGAACTAGCTCTGATTGATTCCACTGAAAAATCTGAGTTATATGATAGAAACACATTCAGTTTCTTGAAACAGAATGTCTTTTTTGCATTATAAAAGCTCCGGAATGCCGACAAAATTTGCCGGTTTCTCATCGGCTCATTTACGGAAAGAAAACCAAAAACTAAATAGACCAAAGCCTTCACATGTCAAATTTGCATCGCTCAAAACTTTCAAAAAAGTATCGGAAGCTAAAAAAAAACTTACAATGTCACAGTTTCAGCAAAGGCGGCACGTAACACTATCCTCTTGCGTTAGAACTTTATAACTAAGGACACGTATCGTGTTTTCTAAGTCACAAGTTGGGGCTGTGGGAAGCGCATGCTCAATGCTCAGTCATTCCGGTAGGCACAGGAAGAGGTAACGATTTTGGTGCTGATTGAATACATCGTTGGTAAATTTTATTGTCTTCATCAATAATACAAAGTGACTGGAATTGGAGACTTTAGGGAAATGTTGGGGATTTATTGAAGAAAACGCGTTAAATTAGGACTCTAATTTGATAGGGGCATATTTATAGGAGAGATTAATTTTTGGGAAAGTACGGTTTTGGCTTTACTTTTTCCATCTTTATACAGAAAATGTGGGAAACTTTCAAAGAATGGAGGAAAGCATTTAATTTCAAAATAAACTCTTCACAAAGATGTGTAGGTTAAGAGTAACTTTCAGACACAAAATGAAAGAAAAAACTCTCTCAAAACAACTACTTTCGTATAAACATTGAATTACACGAAAGAAAAAAATACTTTCAAAAAAAGTACTCAACACTGAATGAAACGAAAAACATATTTTCCTATTCACTTTGAACTTGAGAGGGTTTTTCCTTTCAGTTTGTGTTTGAAAGTTACTTTTTTGCATGATCAAGGCCGTATACAGAGGGGCGAAGAGGGCAAATACGCCCTCCAGATAATAAACCGGAGAAGTAAGATTTCAAATAGATTTTTGTGTATTGAAGTAAACGGTATTTTTGTGGTAGAAATCTGTTCTTCATCGACCTTTTGTTTTGTTTTCTACCTTTCACCATCTGAAAAATATAAAAATTTTAATGGAGAACTGTATGCAGGTGTGAAAAGGGCAACCATTTTATTTCATCGCGATTATTTACTATGCGAAATTTGGGTTGAATGTTCTATTTACAGTAATTTCTCAGGAGCACGTCTCATTCCATTGGCACCGGAGTATAACGCGGTTGTGTAACTTAAACTCTAGATTTTATCGATCCTCGCAAAAATCTAAGAGTGTCATATCGGGTAATGCAGCGGGTCATTTTAAAGGACTACGTTAACCTATCCACTGATTTGTATAATTATAATCTATTCAGTTTCAGATGTTCTATTCATCAGTAAATTGTTATTAAATTCGATAGTTTCATTAAAAAAAAGCTAAGACGTTATAAGCATATTCATCTTATTATTCCGTCTTCTGAATTGGAAAAAACCTAACGTATTCAAGAATCATTTTATTGTGAGAATTTCACCAAACAGTTTTACAAAAACGCAACACGTGTTTCGCCATACAATGGCTTCTTCGGGCGTGTGTTTTCTAACTAGGTAGATGTTTTTCAGGTAGATTTAGGTAGAAAGTAGGTAATTGGTTAGAGCAGTGATTCACAAAGTGGTCCAGGTGGACCCCCAGGGGTCCACACTTGCTGGGGGTCTACGTAGGCGTGAACAAAAAATGGGGGTCCATAAGATGTTAATGGGGGTCCACGAAAAATTATCTGCTTTTGATAGTGAAGAGCAAAAATGTAAGCATAGTTTCTATAAGGGCCTTCCTACATTGTTTTAAGTACCTAACCAAGCAGATAATATTTAAATAAGGCAAGCGACTGTTACTTGTCCAAACTTGCGTATTCGATATTACGTACAATTTCAAGTACATGTACAGACTTGCAAAGCGCTATCCGCCCGACAATGCTTGATGCTTGTTCAGACATGAACTTGATCACCACTATAAATACCTAATGCCAAAGGCAAACTCATTCATTTGTTTCCAGAATTTCGAAAAAAGGTGTGAGAAAATCTAT
>WOGR01007893.1:0-12130 GCA_015342045.1 Leptinotarsa lineolata | reverse complement strand
TATTTGAAAGACACCTCAGCAGATTTTATGAAGTAAAACAATTAGTCACGATCAATTAATGAAAAAGTCAACTCTAATTCATTTGGGGTTCAAAGATTTTATTTTCAGTTTGGGTTGATAAAAAAATTACTATTTGTCTAAAATGGTCTGTTATAAAACTTGATATGAAAACCGAATTCTACGCGGGCAACAGCTAGTAAATTATATTTTCACTTCAAAAATACAGTAACTATGGTAACTGGTAACTAGAGAATATTACAACTGCACTAAATAATGAATAGCTTCGAGAATCAAATTATGTTACCTAGGAAGAAATTTTGCAAAATTAACACAACCGTCAACGATGTCTGTTCTCATGCGTCTGCCCGCGTTCGGATCGCGTTCTCGGCGATGGCGCATAATTGCTTAGACCGCCTCTCTACCCCCGCACATCGTTCACCACTGTCTCACAATAGACGTGACGCATAATGGCTTACTGCGTTGCATCAAATTAATTTTTTTGTGATAACTTTTGAACGATTCATCCAAATTACATGGGTGTGAAAGACATAGTTCATCTGTATTAAATGCTTAAAACGCCAATTGTATAAATTTTTATGAGAATTTGACAGATATTCTGAACCATGCATTGTAAAAATGTATCCAATTTAATTGTATTTATGGCTAAGTATTTTGCATATAATGACTACCACATAAGATGTAGATATGTGCTTTCAAAGACCTTTATTCAAAACTATTCAAGAATAAACAATCAAACACTACATCATTTTCATGTAATTGCAACGGTATAGACGCAACGCACGCCGAGATAGCTCTCAGGGAGCAAGAACTTTTTCGAGTCACTCAATAAAAATTATTATATTATGTCTGAAATTACACAAAACCATTGTAAATTGTAACCAATACGCTATTCTGATGTACAAGCTATATTTATGTAGTTTCATCTAAATCTGTTCAGTCGTTTAGGAGTGAAAAGGTCTCAAACATACACATATACATTTATGCATCCTCACAAACTCTCACATCTATAATATTAGTATAGATTGCTAGGAGGTAATGTATTT
This sequence comes from Leptinotarsa lineolata, assembly GCA_015342045.1. NCBI lineage: Eukaryota > Metazoa > Arthropoda > Insecta > Coleoptera > Chrysomelidae > Leptinotarsa > Leptinotarsa lineolata. Next base: position 11,066 of record WOGR01007893.1, on the reverse strand, counting down.
GATTGATATTCTGCGATAAGTATTCTTTCAATACTCACAAAAACAAAACTCGGTACCTCATCAAAGGTGAGACAAGTACTTGAAATTTGAGTGGGTAATTGGACTACAATCTGAATAAATATGGAAAAGATAGGCTGGAGAAGATCAACAAGTAAGAATATTCATTTCCCAAATACATACAAGTACAACCAAGCCGGTGGCATGGGGGAAGTACAGGTAGTATAAGCTATTTTAATTCAACTGAATGACAAAAAATCATCGAAAGAGTAGCACAGATGATGGTGTTATAATCATTTGAGAACATTAGATATACTTTATTCACTGTGTACAGGGGTCCATTTCGAATTTCCTGATACTTATACTCAGTTCCAGTTGAATAATGATGACAATCGCTTGATAATTAAAAATCAGTACCCAGAGTGAATTGATCAGAATGATATCTTTTACGTGAGATGGATAAACATTTGTCTGATATAGTGAAATTCCATATACAATACAATATTTTTTTAATGTCGTCCATCCACTTTATGGAAAACATTTTTTGGCAAATACCTGAAAAATTTGAAAACAATATTATTCACAGATATTTCTTTCAGGTACAAACTGTAGAAACATGAATCTACTTCCCGATGAGATGATGGGTTATATAGAAGGTGATAACCTCAAAAAATGTTTACGAATGAATTGAAACCATACAAATGTGTTACTAAGCCAATCTTTGGTATTGTCGCATATAGCATATTCGAAGTGAGGAGGTCCTTTACATTTCAATGATGTGTTTCAGAGTTGACTGTAAAATATAGCTCCATATGACTATATAGCAAGACTGACATTCGAAAATTGGAATTGGCTGAAAATAAAAGGGACGTGAAAGCTACCTAATATTGAAAAGTTCGGCACTGTGATGATAAATTCACGAATTGACAGTGTTCACAAGTGAAGAAAACAGTACCCTGAAGGTTGATGAATTGAACTCTAGTGATGTTATGTTATAATAGATTAAAGAAATCATTTTTCAAATATGAAGATCACTAGGTGACATTCAAAAGTGGAAGTTGTATTATTAGGATCAAAATTCTGAACGACTGCCCAACTGTTCGCCCGCCACTGTTCCAGAATTTGTGTTTAGAGCTGTGGGTCGTATATTTTTAGTCGATTCCTTTTATTTGGCAAACCCATGAAACCTGAAAAACTGTTTATTCGTTCCGGAAAGTGGAATTATAAATAGAGATTTCTGGAGCGCATAAATATGTTATCAAGATATGAGATATGGAACGGAATTATTTAGAAATGAGAGACAGAACGAAAGTGATATATAGGGAAAATAATAGTGAACTAGTGAACTTGCTTTCATTTCAGACGCCTTGTTGATGAAATATGTGTGGCTGGATTGATATTTAGTTGAAACAAGAAAAAACTATTTATATTGTAACAGTAGATTTGAAACACAGAGAAATTTCGTTGAAACGATATTTTTCTTGTGTTCATAAAAATTGATGTCGATCAAGGAATATGACTTTTCAACTGAATCGAGATCATCATTCATAATTGAATTAGTTTATCATTGATAATGCTTTTGTGATTCTATTTTTCAATTTTTATATCGGCTCTTTTTTAGGCTTTTGTTTTCTCGCTTAACTCTCCCTTCTGAATGATCTCCTCTATTGTTTCATGCGACATCTTTATCAAATTGAAGCTTTCAAAATTTTTATCTTGTATTTCGACGACTAATCAAACCTTCATTAGTTGTCTTCCTGGAGATTTGCAATCACTCGATTTCACGGAAGCTACCAGAATACTGATTTGAAGACCAATTTTTACTGAACTCCACGTAGTACGCTAATAGAAATTACAGCTACTTCCAATTGAAGGACGAATTCTTTACACAAGATGAGGGACTGCCAATGAGATCGCCACTTTCACCAGTCATAGCCAACATATATATGGAGTGGTTTGAAACTCTGGCAATTGAAGAAGCCCACAAGAAACCCCGAGTCTGATTGAGTTACGTTGTCGACACCTTTATGATATGGAATCATGGAAATACCGAACTAGACGCCTTCCTGGAGCACCATCATCAGCGTAAGACCTTTCATTACTTCCACAATGGAGAAGGAAGCCCAAAACGAATTGCCTTTCTTAGACGTATTGGTGGAGAAGGAACGTCTGTATATCGAAAACCCACTCACATGGGACAGTATCTGAACCACTAATCCAGCCATCATCAACCGACTAACATTGGAATCATCAAGACTTTAGTAGACCGTGTTTTTGAATACGAAGGAAGGTCTGGAGAGAGAACTGGGCATCATCAGACTTTGGCTAAAAGACAGCATGAACCTCGCGAGGAATAGAAGCCGTCACAATCAGTACTTGCACTTCCCTATATCAGGAAATTATCGAAAATGATAAGAAGAGTTGAGTTCAAGTACAATATCAGAACCTGCTTCAGATCCGGAAACACTATCCGTAGCAGCCTCACGAAAACCAGGCCATCAAACGCGGACTGCGGTTCCAAGAATTGCATTTACCGGATACCCTGTGAGAGCGGAAAATCCTACATCAGTGAAACTAAAAAGCCATTGAAAGTCTGGATTGCCGAGCAGAAGAAACACACACAGCGAGGAGAAAACAGTAAATTTGGAATAACAGACTCATCAACTAAACATCGAGTGGTCCCAAGCTAAGATCTTCCACAAGGAGGAACACTGGTTTGAGAGTAACTTCAAAGAAGCCGCATATATGTTGACCAACAACGTATTTAGCCAAGCTAGCGTAGAGATACGCTAGCTCCCGCAAAACCGGTGAAGCGGGTAGAGGAAAGAGAGAATAGGTGAAAGCAGTTAAGACCTCGTTATTCCGTAGCATTTCGACGAAGATGAAGGTTGTCGTTTGTAAGGGGGCAACAGATGAATAATAGATTTTTGAAATAGATTCCAACTAGAGTAATCCATGTCAGAAATACCTACGCAGCAAAATAATAATAATAATAATCCGTCTTTGTTTCCTTTCTGTATATAAACTAGGCAAAGTATAACCTAAGTTATACAATTGAATAGTAATATATTACATAATCATTCTTATCAAGATACAAAATAGGTACATGAAGTAGTGATCTATAATACAGCAATTATCAAAACCTATAAAATAGTAAATAATTCATTAATAACAAGTTTCTTTCATAATTTATCCTCGCTGTTGAAGAAAATTGAGTTTCAAATGGCGTTTAAAATGATATTCAGATAAATGAATCCAATTGATGAGGAATGAATTGTGCATTTTGACGGCTAAATAGGTGAAAGATTTCTGAAACAGGGCTGAAGAATGATGTGGAATATGCAAATGATATTTGTTTCTTACATCTAATGAATGAAGAATCGATCTAGGTATTAGTATTATGTATACAGTCAGAAGGATTTTGCATTCCATTAGTTTATAAAGTAATAAACAAAACTTATATTGTCTGCGGTTAGACATTGTCAACTATTTCAATTCAGTGATCTTATTGGAGACATGGCCGAATTTTTTGAGTGACGCTTCGACTCATTTTAACTTTGAACTACACTTTTCGAAAAATATTCTATTTCGAGAAATTTACTCGAGACCATGTTTCCAGATGATTGAAATCGAAAAAAATTCAAATCCAACGTGAATCGACATCTTTTCTAATGCTCAAACAAAGAATGAAATGTTATCTGATCTCTAAATGGAAATTTGTACTTCACATGTCTCAATAGTTGTTCAGATTTGAAAGTACAGAAAATAAAATGAAAAATATAACGGGTGATTTTTTAAGAGGTATAGGATTCGAGATTCAAAAAAACACAAAAAATTTGAAAAAATCAATGAAATATTTGTTGGAATCGATAGAACGATCAATATATTTTAATGTTTGGAGATGATTTCATGCAAATCTTGTCCGCGGCTCCGCTTCAGATGGCCCATGTGCAAGGTCCAATTTTGGCACACTCTTTAACATATCGACTGGTATTTCACATATAAATGCTTTGATATTGGCTTCCAGAGCATCAGTCGTTGCTGGTTTATCCCTGTAGACATGAGCCTCAACATTACCCACAAGAAATAATCCAAATGCGTTAAATCACACGATCGAGGCGGCCAATTGACGAGCCCCAAACGTGAGATAAACTGTTCGCCGAAGACGGCTCCTAATTGGGCCATTGATTCGCGTGCCGTGTAGCATGTGGCACCGTCTTGATGAAACCACATGTCAGGCATGCCCAGTTCTTCCATTTTGGGCAACAAAAAGTCGTTAACCATCACACGGTAGCGCACAATTGCTGCGAACGGCGACGAATCGACATTTCACGGTCATCACGAACAATGGCGAATACAGCCGCGATATTTTCTTCGGTCCTCACTCTACGTATGCGTGTTTGTGGTTTAATGTCCAATAATGTAAACTGGGTTCGAAATTCAGTCAAAAGCTTCCGAATAGCTCCCTCAGTAGGCCGATGAAACTGCCCATAAATTGGAAGAAGTGCACGATGCACTTTCTTAACCGAGCATGAATTTTGATGATAAAATTCAAAAATTTGCAAGCGTTGTTCATTCGTTGGTCGATTCATGGTTGAATAATAGACCAAACTGAACAAGTTTGTCAATGACACAAGACAAAACAGTGTTGCCAAAAAGATACCAGCAAAAAATCATTCATTAGAACCCAAGTATTAACTCTCAAACATTTTTAATAGAAATTAACAGACATTGTGAAATCAGTGGAAAACAATGTTATTGTAGAATATTTCAAATATAAAAAAATATTTTAGATTTGTTTCAAATTACGATGTTTTTATAGTCCCGCTTTCCGAAAATCGCTCATTGAGACTTCAATTGTGAAAATAAGGAGCAACAAATAAAAATCAAAGATAATCAAGTAAATATACACAATTCGGGTACATTTTTGTAACAAGTATAACTAATCTCCATTTAGTATTCTCACTGATATTGAATAAATAACAGAAGAATAACAGAGAAAATAACTGTTAAATAAAATATCCCCGGTGAAAACTGAATACATTTTTCAGAAAACTAAGGAAAATTCAGTCTGAATCTGAATGAAGCAATCGCCTGTCATAGCTATCTATTATGTGAACGGTTTATTAGTGCGTGGGCTAACATTTAAAGCTTGTACAAATCTACTCTTTCAAATAAATCATAGTCATTTGACAGAACCGCAACTAGAATTGGACTAAATATCGTATTTCAGTCGACCCCGCTTGAAACCAATTATGAACCAATATTGATAATTTTATATTCTGCGAATTTCACAAATTTCCCATTATACGAAACGATATCTTAGACTTGATCAATCATTGCAATTCGGTGCCTAATTAAATGAACTCATTTTGTAATATAATCCACCTAATTCCTATTGTTTTTTGGTGGTTACTAAGGTCAACACAAACGAAACGCATTTTACGCTTCATGAATCAAATCAGTCAAGTATAAGCCACAATGGCAAAATTCTGTAAAATTTACATTGACAAAACCAGTATTACATGATTGAATTATATTACACGTAACTGGATTATTTAAATAATTGTAAGAGATCAAAACCTCAAGACAAACAAGAGAGTGGATTAACTTGAGGTAATTTTTAAATTTGATATCAGATAATACAGTAAAGCCTATCCTTTGCAAGCCCTAGCTTTCATCACCCGTTACCTGAAAAATTATTTATTTTCAGTGACATTTGGGACAAGTTGTTGATTATTTGACAAAAAACTTGACAAGTAGTGTATTGATTTTTCACATTCCAACTTGCTCAAAAAAGAAGGCACTCACATCATCTCAATCAGAGATATAGTAATACCCGATAAAACTCAAAATTACTATCCAAGAGTATATATAGAAGCAATAGAAATTCCAAAATACATGGATATTTTAACAGAAAAGAAAAGGAAATGTACAATAATTAAATCTGGCTGCCTGTCCTTAATTGTACACAATGTCAGGTAATCCAATTAAGAGAAATCAAGTCACGCTCAACAATAATAATATAAAAACGGAGTCAAATACCAGCATTGTAGTTTCTGTTAGTAGTAGTTAGGAGCAACGGGAAAAACAACCGCAATAGTAGACGAAACGTCAGGCATAAATACTTGCAGACCATGGCCGAAAAACCCGGAAAATAGTTTCGACACAGTTGTCTCCCTCCGTGAAAATTGACATTCTTTGATCTACCAGCTTTCTTTAAATAGAAATGAAAGTGCAGCGTTTTCGTCACACGGGTGCTCGACTGGAGTATATGTGAAAAAAATCAGTTTTTTGTTTTGAAAATGATGAACAGCATCGTAATGACGTTTTAATAATACTTTCATTTTGGGAACATTGATCACAATTTTCGGCGTTGTGACATAACTTGAATCATATTTGCATCTCGGAAAGTGCAAACGAAATATGATAAAATTTTGAATACGGTGTACCTATGACAATGTTCACTATAACATAACAATGCATAAACAATTAAATAACTACCCACATGAAATTTAATTACGTCATCATACCTTGATATATTAAAATTACAGACAAACTCTGCAACGGCAACAACTAAGGATGTTATACCTATTACGAATCAAACGCTGAAGCGATCTAGACCACGGACCTTTATGACAGATAAATACAAGACATTTTTTTTTTGGAGATTACATAAAAAATTATAAATAAAGACTGAAAAGTGAGTTTTTTTATTTTCCTCAAATGTCGGTTTTCAATATGGAATTTGATAACTTTGAGCTTCAACTATTTCTTCAATTCCTATCACTACTTTTATGGAAATAAAATTTCATAAGTTGAAAAAGTACGTATTTTTATCAACTCATAGGAGATGGTCTCATTTGAAATGTGTTTCTTCGAGTTTCTACTAAAAGTGAAAGCACCAATTTTTTCTTCAACTTTACATTGATGATGTTCTGGATATGAATTTCTATCAAATGTCAACATTAAATGAATTGAAAAAGGTACATTTTTTAGAAGAAAGTGAAGTTTCATCACTATCATATAAAATATTATGTAGCATTCCTGTGATATCTGAGTTCGGAGGAACTAAATAGAAAAAAATTACTGTTTGCATGTATAATTCAATGTTATGATATACACATCTTCGTATAAAGAATTTATTTTGAAAGTGATTGATTTCTTCCCTGAAAGTTTCCCACATTTTTTTATACAAATGGAGAAGTATATAAGTATATATAAAAGAAAATGTAGGGTGTCTCCAGAAGCTCCAATAAATTTAAGATGTCGCCAGAAAATTTTGTGACTATCGTCAAACTCAAACCAGTCCGTTTCGTTTGGTGCTTCCGTCAGAGGATAAGTCATGTTGGAAAATCATCAGTGTTATTATTAGATTGATTCGTGCCTCAGTTATACTTGTTGTCTCATAATAGTCAGTTGGTTTGACGCATACTTGGCAATACAGTTGATTATCACCCGTTAAAAGTTCTATTTTCATATGATTTAACAATAAGCTTTGCACGGACTGGTTACCAGTCATATTAGGAAATGCTAGTTGAAGTTCTAGAAAGTCACATTCATTTTCGCTAACTCTTGAACATGGACTACAAAGTAAACTAGTGAGGATTTTTCCAGCAAGAGATCTACAAACACAAGACGAGATAGACTGTATGGAATCATCCAATCCAGAGCGTTCAGGAGTATTGATTCTGCTATTTTCCTGTTCACTAAGAGTATTCAACGAGAACCCCAAGAATTCGAAACAAACCTCTTGTTGTCCTTAAAGAGTATCTAGTAGACTTCAAAGACTCTAGAAAATCGGTTGGTGGGAAAGATGATACATTCTTACGAAACTGCAGCTGCATGAACAGGTGTTTGAGTTTGGTGAATAAGTAGAAAACATTATCGTTCTCGTTCATCGTGAAAACCTCGTTTTTGAAATTCTTCGTCGTGAACAACCCTTATAAAATGCTATCCATGTAGCAAGTGTTTCCTAAATTTTTCTTCGCAAGATTTTCAGGACAACTGTCTACTGTTTCGCAAGAAAGAACATGTTCCACAGAATCTGCAACGGAACCACTTCTCAAGCTGCAATCGATCGGTTTTTGTTCCATGAAGCTCCTCCGCTGAAATGGATCCAGAACCACGAGGACTGTAACTCATGTTTGGGGGACAAGAATGAACTATGTCCACTGTGTGCACTGAAATAGAGGAAGGTGGATCAATCTCTCCCAAATTAACCTTGATAGGAGTCTAATGAATATACATATATCTCGACTTGTTTCGAATAGATTTTAGTTCCGTACTGAAATGAGAGCAATGCATGATCTCACCAAAATTATGTGAAAGGGGAATAGTTCCAAGGACCGAAGCAGCATTACCACGTTGAATGGCAGTACTTCCGAGTTCATGAACGAATAACAGAGACTCCGGGCCATGAACACCAAATGTTTCAACCGTTACTGAATGGAACAGATAGTTGTTACCAAGATTTTGGTATTTTTCCCGTTATAATTTCTCGCCAGCCAATGCTGCAGTTACACCAGACTTTGAACTTTCGACTAGATGGGAAGCCGCGACTGTGTCAATGCAAGTGAAGTCCCGTACAACACGTTCATCGTATTTTCATGGTATTAGAAACATACCGTCTGGTCGTTCACCATCATCTCGACTGGTACTTAGGGTTTCCAGAATTGCCGGAATATCCGCTGACACCATAGCTCGTTCCAATATGTCGTTCACCTGGTGATGTCGAGATGTACGCCCAGCACTTCTCCTGCAACTCATACTATGCGTACGTTGCTCATCAACTATACCCCCGCAAATACAAGTATAAGGCACACAAATAGATAAACCCATCCTACTGTCCTACTGCTATTCTGAAAGATTCATCATCTAATAGTGTTTCAAGAAATGCAACAGGTAAAGCATTCAACCAAGCATCCGATTCTTTAATCATTGCTGATTTCAGACGAGCCTTATCGTATACACTTGTAAATTTTAGAAGTTTATCATTTATAATGTTTAGAAGAGGTCGGTCCCATGTCCTTTGTATTTTCTTTTTATCTGTAGGAGGAGCAATATTAGTTGCGGCATGCCAAAGTGATTCACGTTCAGCATAATAGACGTCTTTGATATTGATAAATATAGAAGAAAGGATAGAATCAATGAGATCAGAGACACTACTGACTGACGCTAAGGAAGAAGCAGAACGAAGCCCTAGTCCGCCAAAGTTCACAGGAAGCGTTGCCTGGAGCCATGAATCATTATTGAAATAATTGTTTGTAATATATTCTGTCGTGTTACGGAGTGAATTATAAAATTCATCAAGCTTTAACTGACTTGACCAAGTGGGGGAATATCTGGAGACATACATGAGTTTTGGAATCGCCAAACAATTTTTCAAAAGAAAAAATGCAACGTGTTTAGGAAGTTCATTCAATCTGTTGGTCAGTAATTTAAGTGATTCCCGTTTCCCTCGAAGAAGTTCTGAAAGTGAAACTTTAGAAAGAGGAGCACCCAGGAGACTCCATTTAGACTTTTTCAAAATTGTTATACCAGGAGCCAATTTCAAAATGAAGGATCAGAAAATATTATTCGGAGTTGAAAGAGTAATCAACTCGCATTTATCAAAATTTATTTCAAGTTCAAGATATTTTGGGTAATCAATCAATTCATCACTTATTTTTGGATTCGATTTGTGACCATATTTATTTAAAAACGAAGAAAACGGTTTTTCCTAGCTTAGTGGTTCTATTGTTATGAGGTTTACATTGTTTTGATACACTGACCGGATGGTAAAAATCAATAAAACTATTCATGATAATAATTACAATTTTCACAGTACAGAATTTATTTCCAATATTCGTTTCACTACTAAATTAACTACTTCCTTAGACTGGTCCAACTGAGGTCACTGGTTTTACCGTCTAGGCAAAGGTTTCCCCGCCTAAGTAAGAAACAACAGGAAATGATTATCCCGTGTCAATGGCTTTTGCAGAAGGTACTCTTCCAGTTTCTTATAACAGTTTTGGTTATAAGAAAAAATCTTGACTTGTTCAACTGAAAAAAGAAAACAGTATTTTTCATTCCATACGTAACAAGTAGCACTCATACAAGCTTATTCACTATTGATTTATTTTCTGCGGGTGTACGTGGCTGCCTATTAATTGCTGTTCAGATTCGTTTGAGTTTATCCATTCACAGCCAAATTACGTAACAAGAAAAAATACAATCGCCATGTTCCACCAATTATGATAGGTCATGAAAGCCGCGGGCGTAAAAATCGAAAGTCGAATATTGGTTTTACTTTTACCAGTTATGATATTAGAGTAGAATGACCGACAAACGTTTGCGTGCCGTTTTCGGAAGTAGGAAGAAGAAAAAACGTGCTTTATTTACCCGTATCAGTAAGCGATCAGTGTGACGATTTGGAATAGTAGAATAAAAAAATTACCTTGTATATAATAATGTGGTTTTGATTATCACGAATCATTCAGTCATTGGGGATTGGCGCTAGTTTCATTATAAATTTTGACACATGAGAAAAAAATGTTAGAATATAGTTTCATGATACTAATAATGATGACTAATAATAACAATACTTTTTGACACCAATCGATTTCGCATGTGTACAGAATACAATGGCGATACCTGATCCTGAACTAATGCAAAGAGAATGCCCAAAAACAAGTTTACTTGAAATTTACAATAAAGGAATAAAATCAAGAGAAATCATATCAAAGAAGTTGAATAAATAAATCAATCTGGAGAAAAAAAAAGAAGAAAAAGAGATAAATAATAGGTGGCGAAATCCGTAGAATCATTCTAGATTTAAAAAATCACGAAGTGGAAAGTTCTCCATTATATTATCTATAATACTCAATTCACGACGAGCGTTCGTTAGGAATATTTGGAGGAGAACGATTCAAAATAAAAACTTGAAATTTTGTGGGAGTGGGTTTTACAAAATGACCTTCTCAACTAAAATATTTTCAACTTCCGGTCTCTTTCAGTTACACCGGAAGTCGAAGGCAACTTCCTTATTTCAAACGGAACACCCTGTATTTTATTACATTTTTGAATTT
>WOGR01007892.1:0-12130 GCA_015342045.1 Leptinotarsa lineolata | reverse complement strand
GTTATCCTGAAGAGTATCTAGTGGACTTCAAAGACTCTAGGAAATCGGTTGGTGGGAAAGATGACACATTTTTACGAAACTGCAGCTGCATGAATAGGTGTTTGAGCTTGGTGAATAAGAAGGAAACATTCTCGTTCATCGTTAAAACGTCGTTCTTACAATTCTTCGTCATGAACAACACTTGTAAAATGCTATTCATGTAGCAAGTATTTCCCAAATTATCTAAACCAATTTTCGTCGGAAGATTTTCAGGAAAACTGTCTGCTGATTAGCAAGGAGGAACAGGTTCCACAGAATCTGCATCAGAACCATTTCTTAAGCTGCAATCGATCTTTCCAAGTGGTGAAGGGTTTCGTAGAGGGATCGATTCGGCTCTTGCTCCATTAAGCTCTCATATATAAAGGGAACCAGAACAATGAGGACAGCATCTCATATTTGGGGGACAGGAATGAACTATTTCAATTGATCGCACTGAAAAAGAAGAAGGTGGATCATTGACTTGCGAATTGACCTTGATAGGAGACTGATCGATATACATATGTATATCTCAGCTTGTTTCGAAGAGATTTTAGTTCCGTATTGAAATGAGGGCAATGCATGATCTCATCAAAATTATGTGAAGAAGGAATAGTTCCAAGGACCAAAGCAGCATTACCACGTTGAATAGCAATACTAATTATTTCTATCAAAATATTTTTAATACCCATTCAGAAAATTACAGTAGCAGTATTTTGTTTTGTTAAGAAAAAAATGCAAAACAGATCGATTTTTAAGTGTTACAACGTCTTCCTCGCTTCTTGGCAAAAAAGTAGTAAGTGTGGCACATCAAATAAAATAAATTTATAAGCAATTCATTCATGTGATTCTCCATTCCTTCACCTTTCATTTTGGCGCCCTTTCGAGGGAAAACAATGTCATCAAGTTACTCCAGAAATGCCCCAAAATGTCAAACAGCTTTTGAAGACTAACTTGTATTCACGTAATGGAGAAATTTCCAGCATCTACTCTGAATTAATGTAGTTTGAACTAGTATATTTTTTTAATTTTTTGTTATCTTTTAATGACTTGTACACAAGTAATCACAATTTGAAATCCGGAATAGTTTTTGTCACGAAATTACACCAAAATAACAAATTACGTAGTAAACAGTCACATGGTTGAATTCCTTATAAAATTGTCTTTTTACACTTGATACTTTCCCTATTCAAATTCTTAGTGGAGGAAATATGAAAATTGCAATTATGAAAAAAAGTGTCTTCCTTAATTCAAAAATCGACCAGTCTTCGCATTTTTTTTTTCAATAACTTGAAGATATTCCATCTTTTTCGTTTTTGGTCGTAATTATTATTTTAGAAGTCTGCCAGTAATTGAGATGACGCGACGTGGAAGAGTTTGTCCGGAAGTTCTTGGATTTGCACGTTGAAAAGTGAGGCTTTCGCCTATCTGTAGCTTAGATAAGTATCTCGAAGCTTTGGAGTAAAGACGATTTTGAACATATCGTTATGATGACGAATTTTGTGAAATTTATATTGTGTACAATCAATGAATGAAATAGTAAAACTCGGTCAAAAAGAAATGATAGAAATTAAGGGTACGAAGATTCGCTTAAAAATATAACATCTGGTCAAGATAGAGTCGAAACAATGTAAGTTACTTTCGGAAGGGGTGTATTTCAAGGCGATTCTATCTATCCCCATCATTCTATGTTGATTTTATCCGTTGGGTTCAGAAATACGCATGGGTAATATGTTCCCGTTTAAATAAGATAATAAGCTTTTGTTATATTTTTTAAAAAACCGTCAAATTTTTTGAACTGTACAAACACTCTCTATTTGTGATTTTCATTTTCAAACAAATGCCGTTTTGAATAATAACAAAAACTAAACAGCATGACATAAATTTAAACTAATTGTGACAGTTAATGATCATGAAATTGTATTTCAATCTTCTTTCAAATGTATTAGAAAACTTTCATTTGTAAATTATTCTCGAAAGAAATGTGTCAACTTGTTGTTGTTTGTTCCGTTAACCAGCTGACGAACGTCAACCCTCAGAAGTCGAAACTTGTGCGAGCAATGGATTAACGAGGCCTTACCTTTCAACGTGCGATTATCCAGCACGGTGGCCCGGCGGGAAATGATCTCTAACATTTGCTTCAAAAACATCATTTAAGTCGTCTTACAAATTGGCCTATAAATGACCTTTGGTCGTAAATTGGTAATAACGTTAAAACTGATTTTCTATATTCCAACCACACCAAATTATCATTTGGTATTCAAATTGTGGTTAATTGACACAAGGCCTTGTTCTTGCCTGCTTGATCGAGTGTCAACTTAATGGCATTTCAATGAAAAAAGAAGATACATGAACTGTGTATTTTTCATGAGTAGAAAATGCTCTGAATCGTGGAGAAATTGAACGCAAAGCGCATTTGTGGAGTTTGACGAAAAGCATAAACGGTTCTTCTTCTTATTCGATTTTATGCCCTAAATTGTTAGGGCTATCCAACCAAGAAGCAAAGACGGAGGACCAAAAAACGAATTGACACATGTTGTAATCTTCTTTCTTACTTTTTAATTGTTAGTGGCCTTTGCTACCATGCCTAATGGGTGAAACGACATGGATTCCTTCATGACATTGATCAGATTTGAAATTGTACAATGTTTTAGGGTATTTTCCGTACTGCACGTACTACATAGTATAAAATATTGCAACATGTTGTATAATTGTCCCGCGGTTTACTGTAGGCGCAATATGTTTTCTGTTCTCAGAGATAGGATCAATGTTGCTACATGTTACAAGTGCGGAATATAAATGCGTATGTTAAAATAGAAAATCTGCGGAATATAAAGTGGTCGAATTTAGGCAATAAGTCGTATGTTGGCTTTTTTACATTCAATGGATCTCCCTCTTTTTCTTATTCAGATAATAATAAGAAGCCTGTAAATCTTATACTAGTGACACGTGATTTATTATATTTCTCCTCTAGATTGACACTCTCTCAAACGCTCATGGCTCGCTTTGATGGAAGCCAATCAGTACGAACCGCTGTATAAAGTAATTATCGGCTTATCTTAACACAATGGACTCAATTAAGGTTGATTGATATTCCGCTGAGCCAGCAGAAAAGATCGCTGATTAATTTGTCGGTATCGAAACTGCCGTGGAATTGTCCGATTTCCTGAAACACAGATCCGGCATAAGGTACATATGTTATATAAAGGTTTGAAAACTACGTTATTTACATCCGTCATTTCCCTCGAAATATGTGTGGTGAAGCTGAGATAGCCTTAACTTGAAAATTGTTGCATTTTGAAAAAGCGGTCAAAACAGTAGTGATGTTAGCTTTATTACAAAGAGAGAGAGAAAGAGAGAAATATATACACGAACAAAGGCAGGGGCATAAATAAAGGCCGAGAGAGATCGATGTAGTAATTGATAGACAGAAAAAATCACACACATAGAGGTTGAGGCAGATATAGAAGACAGAGATAGAAAGAGAGCCAGATACATAGGCTGAAACAGAGTCAGAAATAGAGATGAAAGTTCTTTCTTACAACAATGTAGCCGAAAAACACAGAAATTCACATTCTCTTCGTTTGATATTTCCAGAACTATCAACTGTGACCAACTGTCTTAATGATCGTTCCTTACAAGTAGCCATCGATGATTCTTTCTTGGATACCTCCAATATCAATGCTGATGTTCTACGAGGATCCATGTTGCCTGCCAGAAATTCAATATTTTACTTTGGTGATGACATCACACTTGTAGTAAATATCTATAGTGAATTTCTCTAAGGGTGGCAATAGGTAGAATCTAATGCTACAAAAACAGCATCAGTTTTCTGTGAAAAGATGAATGAGGTAAAACCAAACGTAATGATGTCAGAGCACATAAGATCATAAAAATAATAGCCAAAGCAGGTTACAAAGATCACTGTCTTTCTTCATTTATTCAACTTGGTATTATGCCACTTCCAACATTATACAAACACATCATCATTGTGTTGTCAACCCCTTCATCCCCGGCACCCCCTACTTCAGAATTTTCAATGGGACTACTTTACTTGTAATACGTCATTTAGAAGCGAATTCATTTCCAAATACATCTGTGTACTGAAATTGAGGATCGATCAAATGTTGTTGAAGTTTTAATGAAAACTAAGTTTTATCAGGATATTTTTATTTTTCATCATCAAAAATGTAATCATATGGAAGGTTCAAAATGTGAACCGTTCAGTTCCACACAGAAGTATAAGCGATTTTTGGAATTCTTTGCACATTTCGCATCATTTCTGAAGTCACTGCACGACACTCCACAACAAATCTTCTGCGTAGATAATCAAAAGATTTTGGCTATGTAATATAAAATTTGGATTTCAAATGACTCCATAATGGTGATAAATCAGGAGATCCAGCCGGCCATTCTATTGGTCCTCTTCTTCCAATCCATCTCCCTGTGAAATTGTCACCTAAAAATTGATGTGCAGGTGCAACAAGATGTGGAGCTATATATCTATAAAACGTTAATAAATTCGACAGACATTGTGATATTCATGCATATGGAACGAGACCCGTAAGTTTATTGAACCTGTCCAGACATAAATTAACAATTAGTAGGAGAAATTCACTAAACTTACATTTGTGTAATCATTTTCAGTCGTCTCTGAAGACACCAAGGCTTGCAAAATTCAAATCTGCTATTACAAAGTTTCTTCTCCAACACTGTTTCCATAACAATGAGGAATATATTGACGTGGCATGGTCATCTACTCTACTCTACTCCACAGTTCCGAAGGTTGTGGTGATTATGGGGTGTCAAATAGGATACCAATGTTTGAAATGAAGATTGCCATAGAAATGGCATCTTTCTAGAAACTTGAAATTTGGACTAAAGAGTTGTATATACATTTTTAGAAACTCTTTGCAATAATGCTAACATGGAGCCCCATCTTCAAGAATTCCCCAGAGGCTGCTAGATTTTCTCTAGAAAGAAACTATACACTCGATTGTTGATCTGACCATCAGAAGCAACTTTAATAGCCTAGCGTTTTTGTGTAACAGTAACTTCTCAAATAAGGCATAATTTCATCCTACGGCAAAATTAATTTACCATTTATAATCGAAAACTCAAATAAAAATGAACTAGAAGTACACTTCTGGAAATTCTTTCATTACAAAATCTTGGCAAATTTTGAACTGAAGGGGATCCAAAGAGGTCTTTCAGGAAAAAAATCGCCACATTTATCTTGAAGCTCTTCCTTTCAAACGTCAATTCAGATATTTCGAAGCTCATGAATGAAATTTATAACAATGCATTACTCTCTAACATATTTTTATACACAAAGATAAAATGAAGTGAATCCTCTCTCAAATTTCTCACATTTCTTCTCACATATTTCAATATCGGTTGTCACTCTGAATCATCTCATACAAATTATCCATCATAATGCTGTTACAAATTCGAATGTATTGATCCAATTACCAGTCTACATTTCTCCTTGTGAACTTTTCATCGAGTTTACATTGAAAATTCGAAAACTTCCTCGCATCACTGCTGGGCTGTCCATTAGAAACTGGACCCTGTTAATCATATTTTCCGATATACGATGACAAAGGTATGTGTTCATTAGTGCGGATCCCTAATTCTCAAAGGAGTGGAGAACGTTGAAATAGAGCTCATACAGGACGATCCTGCAATGTGGCAGTATGTCTAACACGATGATTTCAATTTCCGAAAATTTGTGAACTTATCGGGTAGCTAATTATTTTGACTATTTATATTATTGCATTCAATAATCTTATGATTCCTTCGAAAACAATGGAAATATAACTCATCTTGATGAGTTCAAAATACAGGGTGAGTCAACAAGACTCCTTCGGTCCATTACTATCAGGGAAAACAATTTTTCGAATTGCTCAATTTTTTTTCGCAGTCATATCGATAAATACTATCTTTCAAAATTTTTTTCGAATGAAACATTCAGTATATGAATACGTCATTCGATTTCATATTTTTTAGCTCTCTGTGGAATTTTTATTTTCGAATTTCCATTGCGACATTGCCAACAAGAAAAACCTATTTTGCACACAATAGTTTTTTAATTCACCAGCCGCATGTCTATAGAAATTAAGTGAATTTTTTTCAGGAATAGTTAGTAAAAATGATACTATTGTTGTTTTGAGTTATGAAAATAAGAAAATAGTCCTTCAAAGCTTCTTTTGGTACTTTTTCGGCTGTGTTCTCGTGAATTTTCCCTTTTTAACATCCAACAGTAGTCTGCCATCATGTTAACATTCCACCGACCTTGATATCTGCGTTTCATTTCTTTTTTGTCTTGATGGAACCGTTCTCCTTGTTCCTCACTTACAGCCTCTAGATTTTTGGGAAAGTAGTCCAGATGTGGGTGAAGGAAACGGAATTTGACACTCATGTTGCAGCGTACAACATTTTGTAGTTTTGTATCAATTCAGCAACCAAAGTTTTGTAGTTTGGGTCTTTTTTTTCAAGAAAGCCTGTTATAACAAGTTTAAATGAATTGCAGGCATTTTTTTCTTTCATTTTCATTTTAGTGACAAAACTTTCATCTTTCAAAAGGTTTTTTATGTCAGGCCCAACGAAGACTCCTTCTTTCAGTTAAGCATCGGATAGACCAGGAAACTTACTAGAAAGACACTTAAAATAATCTCCTTCCTTGTCTAATGCTTTCACAAACTGTTTCATTAGCCCCAATTTGGTATGGAGTGGTGGAAGTAAGATTTTTTAGGATCCACTAAACTTTGTTTTTCATCATTTTTAACTCCAGCAATAAGACCCTTTCTTATTGGCCACACCTGCTTGACATAGTGTTGTTTTCTGTCACGGCTATCCCATTCACACAGGAAACATGAAAACTTAATGTAACCACTTTGTTGACCAAGTAACATTGAAATAACTTTCAAGTCTCCACAAATGGTCCACTTATGATCAGAGTAGCTGAGCATATTAAAAACAAATTCAAGATTTTCGTAGCATTCTTTCAAATGGACAGAGTGTCCAACAGGCACAGAAGCATATTGATTCCGATTGTGAAGAAGTACAACTTTCAAAATTCTTTTTGATGAATCGATGAAAAGTCTCCATTTCTCTGGTTCATTTCTCTGGTTCATACGTTATGTTGAACATTTCCATGACGCCGGGTACATTTTTGCAGAAAACTAGGTCATCCTCTGGTGTAAAAAAGGGACAAATTCCCTTTCTCTAAATCGGTACCATGAAAATGAAACACCGGAGGCAAACATATGTCTTTCTTTGAGGGCTAGCTAGACCCTGAAACTTCTGCTGAGTCCTTTGGGAGGCCCAGATCTCGTACTAAATCGTTGAAGTCTGATTGAGAGAAAAGTTCAGGGTCATTGGTACCTGGATCGTAGCTGTCGCTACTGTGCTACTAAGTGTTTTTGCGTCTAAATCGTCTAAAATGTTGTCCAAGGTATCCGGAGGTGAAGGAATAGGCAAGTTAGGTCCATGAGGAACGGGACGAATAGCTGAATGTATGTTGGTGGGGTATGAAATATCCTTTCTTTTTTTTTTAAATTGAAACCTTGCACTGAACAAGAACAAAAATAACATTGTGTAGTAACTTGTTCATCATGAAAGTTCCATAATTCAGACTCAATTTACCGCTTATATAGACTATATAATACAGAAACATCGAACCCATACCGAACCTAAAAATTCATTTAATAAGAAAATTTCGGGTGAAATTTGTGACTTATCTATAGGTGATAGAATTTTTTTACTATTTTTTCCATAATCTGGACACAAAATATTGTTAAAATCATTAATTGAATATCCTACAATTATTTTTCATCGCAGACCTGTGTAATCAGTAAAGGTTCAAGAAACTTCTTCAAGAGAGTGAACTGGCAATCGTTTTCAATTTCTCAAATTCAAGCTGATGCAGATACGTGGTTCTTGGGGATAATCTAACACCCTGAAGAAAAATATTCTCATGAGAATACTTCAGTAATCAAAAAGTAAGGAAAAATGAGGACAGAGTTTATTACGAATCTCATAGCTGAGTTGAAAGAGGTTGTATGAAAATACTCTACTAACCTCTTAATTAGACGAAGAGACGAAGATCGTCATCAGAAAATTGGGTGAAAATAGTGACTATTTGCCCTTCGAAAATCCTGCTTTTGCAGCGGTGGTTTCAAATACTGTCTCAAAATAATTCAAAATTCACAATATCAAAAACGAAACACAGTTGGCTGGAAATTCGAAAATCCCTTCTAGGTATCTAGCTTGGAAATAATTCAACCACATATTTTAGAAAAATTCTTGTGCCTTGGCAAGAATGGATTTCCGAAGTAGCTCCTGAAAACGCCCTTATATTATTTATCGCAATCAGCAGTTGTGGAACTTGACTACTATGAATAGGCCACTCCTGAGTGGATAATGAACGTCACTTCAAAAATCGCTTCAAAAGACAATAGAACATCAGTTTCTCAGTTGTCCTGATCGTTAATGACCGGTGGTCAGGTCAAAAACTCGCATACAAGCTAAAAGACATCTATTGCAGCCATTCTGCTGATGCACAACGTCCGAGCAATAACCATGACCGTTCGGTCGGTGTGTAGCTTTCGGTTAGAGTTCTCCTGCTACTCCATTCGCTCGAACGATCCGGTATTAGTTGGTAATATCTTCGAGCTTACATGAGTTCAGGAGATGTCTGATCGAAAGTATTCCACACGGCCCAATAGCGAGTTGCGGAGTTCGATCGTTGCATACAAACGACGAGTTATATTGAGAAAGAGGCCCAGAAAAAGTTTTTGCTTCACCTTTTCCGATCGACCATCTGATCCCCCCGCACACCGACGATTTATTCGAGCACGTGAAATGACTCATTTTCATTCAAATTACCGGGATGGTTGTAATTTTTCGTTCCGATCTCCTTTTCTCGACTTTCTCGATATGATTAGGCGGTAAATCAACGACCATATCCTTAAACCTGAAAAGGAGAAATTACTTTCTCGTTTCGGTGATATCACATTCGATGTTTTTTTTTCTGTTATTTTACCTTCCACTTTAAACAGAAGCAGGAAAAATACCTTCGGTGGAATTGTATGAGAAATGATGATGATTGAATGATGAACTACCCAGTTCTTTTTTTTTGAGGAAGAAACACAAGCACTACAAGATAAACCTTAAGGCGGTGCTTGTGCGAAAGTAGTGATTCACATTGGATTTGAATCGTTGGAGATTAAATCCACTGGGAAAATCGTTCTCAGGAAGTTTATTCCAGATGATCGCAGTTCTCCAAATGAAAGAGTTTTTGAACAGCGAAGTTCTAGATGTTCTTAGTTGAACTTCAAAATGCAGTCCGTCGCGTATTTCTGATATGCTCCACTCTTGGTGGAATCAAATGTGCCAAGTCCCTTGAACACTTTCCGTGAAAGTATCTTAACATCTTAACAGTGTTAGAAGGACAGCTTTCCTGAACTTGAAACTAATTTTCAGTAATAGGCAATATCTTAATAAAAAACAAAATCACTTCTTTGCGAGTCTTTAGTTCTTTCAAAATTCAATTATGGAGATTTTGTCTATGGTTCATGTATCACCTCAGAATATCAACGACGAATACAAGTCACACAAAACGCATGTGTTCGGCTCATTTTAGGAATAAGGCGTAGACGACGAGTTTCACATAGATTGATAGAATTAAAATGGCTGAATATGAAACAGGGGCGTCTATACCATTTTGCTTGTCTGGCACACAAAGTCCTAATTTCCAGGAAACCATCTTATTTGATGGAAAAAAATATCATTCAGAGATGACGTTCACAATATCAACGTGAGATTTAGAGGGACTATAACTCCACCTCTCCATCGCAGTGAATAATTCAAGAAATCGTTCTCCTATCAAATATCTAAAATATATAATGCCATTCCAGCAAATTTAAAATCAATGAATATCAATACTTTAAGAAACATTATAAGAAACTTCTTCTCCACCAACAACTGAATGGAGCACAGGTTTATAGTTATATCTTTTTTATCATTTTTATTTCTTTTATATTCATTCTTATATATTTTTATGCTTGATACTTTTTTTTGCATTGCCTCTACAACTACGAGCATTAATCATTATCTAAGTTTTTTTTTCCGGCTTGAGAATAATAACAGGGGCTGTCAGTTCAGTTCCAAACTGACGTGAAACAGCTAAACTGTCTTTTGCAAAATCTATTAATTCAAAAAAAGAAACATGTGACGGGAAGTTTACAGATCTGCACGTTTGCACGACGTGTATTCAATCAATAACATTGCGCTTCGTAATCACTTGATGTCCAAATCAATGAAAACAATGGAAGAAGCACAGGCCTCATAGTCAAAAGTATCACCGTTGATTAAGTTGTCGGTCATACTTCTTTTGCCAAATATTCAGAATATCACTTTCCGAAACTATGTGTAACGCACTGTAAATCGAGAACAAGAAAAGTGCAATATTCTCTCCTCTCAGTTGTGATTCTTATTTTTTATTCTGTTCCTGGATTTGACACTTCATGATTTTGGCTTTTATTTTTCAGAGACCCTCGCTCAGACATTTTATATTCGAAGTATGGCAATTGCTGAGTTTATTAGTTTTGTAGATTTCTCGCAACAAGAACAAAACCTCGTTATATTTACGAGTTATAATGAAATTCTTCAAATTTAATGAAATTTCTTTGGTTCTGGCAACGCTGGCCGAATTCGGCACACAGGAAGGTCGAGATAAGCGGCAATACGCTCTTGATTTGCATACAAAGAGCGTTTTCCCTCGGTGCAATGTTGCATCGACCGGCTCGCGATTGTTACGCGGGCATAGAAAAGGGAAATTGAAATTTATGACACCAGATCCAGCTGTGATATTGCAGTGGGTGCGTCTAAATTGCAACAATGCTGGTTAGTTAACGAGGAAAATGAGAAATAATTGCTTTTTGCCGTTGTTAGATTCTTCAGAGATTACCGTTCCAGCTGTTTCCAAGAATGGCAATAATGATATTATTTACTGAATTCCGGAAAATTGTCGATTATCTGAGTAGATATTCGTTTTCCCGACTGGCGCTAGTTTTTTTAAAAAAATCAAATAATCTTGCGTTTTTTGTCACGAATCTGAAGTGAAAACTTGGGGTCCTGGTTTACTTCCGGAAATGCGGTCACTCAAAAGTCGAAACATCCACTGATTCAGGAACTTACTTCCGATAATGAAAACTTTTAACATGAGACATGCACACTTAGGCATGCGGATATTTATTCACTTGTACCTACCAATATTTTTCCACAAAAAAAGCATTTAATTTTCTCAAAATCGCATCTTCCATAGCAAATTAAACACTGCCATCAATATTTTCTTGAGTACAAGAACAACATCAGAACCTACTTTAGATCCGGAAACACCATCCGTAGCAGCTTCACGCAAATCAGGCCACGAAAAGCGGACTGCGATTCCAAGAATTGCATTTACCAGATACTCTGGGGCTTAAGCTGAATAAAGGACCCTCGCTCCCTCAGACAACAGGAGACACAGGAGTACAAGCTGAACTGGCTATCTCAAACAACGCCAACATACTAGTTAACCCACCATTTCACAAACACAAAGAAACAGAAATCATGAAGAAAATTCAAGCATCCAGCTATTCAAGGAATATCAAAGATACACTGAAGGAATTAACAGAGAAAAAACTCACAACAAACTTATTTTTACTAAAGCAGATAAAGGAAACAGCATCGTATGTCTAGGTCTAGAAGAACAAGTTTACCATTCAAAAATGCAAGAAGTAGTGAATTCATTAGATGTCACCATTCTAAGAAAGAACCCCACCAAAATGTATACCCATCAAACTAAGGAGGCCATGGAAGAATCAACAATTCCGTTTCCTACACCATGATGGGATATGAAAAAGACGACTTGCATGAACCCCCAGCCTCCAGAAATGTATGGAATGATCGTAGTATCATATATAGATGCCCCAACCTGTAAGTTGTCAAAGTTTTTAAATTCAAGATTCAGAGACCTCACGAAATTCAAGCGATTCAACACAGTTCTAAATTCAGTGGACCTCACCAACAAATTATAAAATTTGAATATCACAAATAATATCAAACTAGT
>WOGR01007891.1:0-12131 GCA_015342045.1 Leptinotarsa lineolata | reverse complement strand
TTGGTAAATTTATACGGATGCATTCCGTAATTTTTCAAAATTCGTTGTACTGAAGCATGTGATACACCTAAATCTTTTTCTGCACTGCGAATGGAAGCTTCTAGATATGCATAAAAATATGCCGAAACGTTAACAATATTGTCCTTAATTGAATTAACAGGTTTTGGTAATGTTGAAGGCGCTTTTAACATGGAGCCACAGTTGAGAGAATTATTTTGTGATCTTACAAACTTTCTCTCGTTCACTGATCTTGATTCAGGATACATTTGGTTGAATTTTCTACAAGTTCTGGCGATGATTTGATCACACTGTCCGTGTATAATAAATGATTTCATAAAAACTTCGTTTGAATAAATAATATTTGCATCCATTTTTGGCTATTTTTTTGAACACCGTCAATAACCATTAATCAATTACTCATAAATATCATAAGCTTGATATTTCCACGACTACCCAGAAATCAAATTCTTTAAAAAATATTTTTTGTACAACTGTTATCGAAAATCTCTTTGATAGAAACACTTCAATTAGAACACCTACCAAAAAATCATTCAGAAAAATTCACACATGCAGTTCGTGCTATTGGTAATATTAAATCTCTGTGAAGTTACTGACGATGACGAAGTAGTATTCAGTCCAACTGTAGAAAATCCTTTATGACTAACCAATAATCCTCTTTAAAATAACGTGAGTTGGCGTATGTAGCTGTAACATATGCCTTGTAATCCAAAGATCGTGTGTTCAAATCCCATGGAGCCTATAATTTTTTCATTATCAGCAGTAACGTTATACAAAAACAAATTGTATGATACATTTGTTAAAAGTTATTTTATTTTGCTCGTGAGTTTGCTCCACTTGCTGACGCTCGTTTTACAATAATCCCCACTCACAAAATAAAATTCCACTTTCAACACTTGCAGGTAAAACGTGAATAACTTTTTTTCCACAAAAACGGCTTTATTAAAAAAACTTGACGATTTAGGTATAGGGACATAATATATCTTCTTGAAGCATTTTTCACCATCTTTCAATTTACCGAGTAATATACAAGGGGTTTCATTTGAAAAAATGAACTTTTGACTACTTTTATGCACAATGAAAATAATAGTAATTTCAGCACGCCTTGTATGATATGGAGTCGATTTCTTAGTGTCATTTGAATATTTCGAGTATGTTCGAACTATCATCAAAACATCAATTTTTTTGAACTGAAGTACTGATGTACTTCAGTTCAAGTATTGTATTGAAAAGTATTGAAATACCAGAGCGATTCCAAAAATGTATTATTATACGGGGTGTTCTATTTCAAAAAATAAAGTTGCTAGGACTTTTTGATGGAAGTGACAACGCAGCAATGCTGAAAATATTTTATATCGATAGAACTGGTGAGGAAATGTGGGAGGTGGAATTTTCAGAAAAATCATGTTTTGCGTTTGTCAGAAACGTCTAACCTACCATCGACCGTGAGTCACGCTGTATAACATGTATTATGAAATTATTGACTTACCATATGTATATTAAGTACCGAAAATAGTTATTAAAAGTATCATTTTTTATTGAGAGAAGATGTGACGTCAGGAGAATACGAATACACTTGATATTTTGACGCACTTCAAATGAAACTATTTCATTCTGAAATAATACTGACACTTGAATATTGAGAAAAAAAGTATCAAAGAGGTGATGATGTACAGGTTACAAGTTATTTCGACAATACTAGATGATATCTAAACGTGTTAGGAATCACACTTTGAAAGATCAGACCTCGTTAGTCCTTAGCTCGCACAAGTTTCGACTTCTGAGGTTTGTCGTGCGTCAGGGTGCGAGAGCTGGTTAACGAAAAAACATATTTCAAACATGTTTTGAACATATCATGTCATGAGAAGGAAGTGAATTTTGAAAGCAAATAAACAAACATGTATATTCATAGATGTGCGGAATAGGCGCTAAATGAACGAAAGTGGGATTGAATTCATAACAGGGATGCATAACTGATGGGTAATTGAATGTCATTCAGGAGTCATTGGTGATATGATTGATGAAAAATACACAACCACTTCGAAAATAGCTGTCGGTTTTATTCATTTATTCATTTATTTCATACACTTTTCTACAGGATGAACCCAACTGCAGAATAGGGAAAAGCCATAGCTTTTACAAATATTTACTTACATAACATAATTTATGAATCTATATATAAAGTGAATTAAATGAGAAACAGAACTGTCAATTGACTGAAAAATATCTTTTGATTTGTATAATCTGTCAATTGAATATATCTAGGATAAGACTACAGAATTACAGGTATCGCACATTGAATTAATTGGGGAGTGTAGAGATAAAAGGTGAGACTATTCCTAGATGACCGTCTAGGAACCCAAAAATTTAACTTATGTAACAACTGAGAACAGGTAATGATATTGTTTATGACTTTGAATAAGAAAAGAAGTGAATGTCAATTATTGACTGAACACCAATCAAGAACACCTAATATGAAAGCTAAAATACACGGGTATGACGTAAAATTACGACATATGTAGTATTAACCTTGGGCTTCGATATAGATCTAAGAGTATATATGTACTCTGAATAGATATAAGGTCTAGAGAAATCATAATGGATGAATATTTATTGTCAGAATATTTACTGTTGCTTTTTATCTAATTTTGTATCTATGAAATGTCACGGGACATTTATAATTTCATCATATAAATCAAATTATTTTATGCATTTCTTACCATCAATATAGTCGATTCAATTGATTTTGATTGTTATAGATTTTTCATGTGAAGTTATGACTTTACTGTCTCCCAATTCCTTTTTAGTAGAACCGAGTGTACCAGAAATTCAGCTGATAATAATGAAAGACGTTTGCATATTTTTAGAAAAAATTACTTTTGAAGGATCATAGACTATAGAAAAAATGTTAAAATCTCAACTGGTATCCTATCCTATTACTCATGAACCTGCGGTTGGCTTCTAACCTTGAAAGTATTTACTCTGTGGAAGGGTTTAGAGCAAAATATATCTTAAAGACAATTTTTGTTGATTATCCCTGGTCTACCGTTGTCCTTGAAATGACATGAAATGGAATCATCATATACAGATGGAAAGCAGCCTATCTCCAGCATAAGTTTGAAGGACTTGTTTGTGCTAAAAAGCCAACATCCTCTATTGAATGATTTCTACAAAGCACAGAAGAAAAAGCACGAAATCTCAGTACATAACTCAAAAAAACATTACTTCCAGCATAAAATAAATAATTCAGACACCCCACTAAGGCAGCATGGAGTGTAGTAAATGAATCGACTAATAAATCGCGCAAGCAATCAATCTCCTCCATAAAATATGAAAATAAAATATTCAAGTCTCTTGAGAAAATCAATGAGATATTCAGCAGTTTCTGAAATTAATTTCACGAATTGAATCGCTTGATGAAGACATAGCTAACCAATATTTGAATAATATTGAAATACAGTCTAGTTCTTTTCTCCTCCTTCCGTTTAAGGAACATGAACTATTTGTCATGCTCAACAGAAAACTGAAAAATAAATATTCCTCTGGATGGGATGAAATACCCCATGTGATCGTTGAACGTGTTCCTAAACATATTATGACACCACTAGTCTATCTCATAAATTTATCATTTGCAAATGGAACATTTCCGCAAGCTTTGAAAACGGGTAAAATTACACCTGTATATGAAAAAGGCGATTCTTCCCTGATAAGCAACTATCGACCAATTACGGTACCCTCCATCTTTTCCAAAATATTTGAATTATCATTCTTGGAGGGATTGTTACCTTATCTCAAGTATTTCAATATCATAACTGCAGATCAACATGGTTTTGTGCAAAATAAATCAACCACAACTGCAATACACTCATATGTTCTTGAAGTCATCAAATGCATTGATGCGAGTGAGTGCCTTATTGGGGTATTTTGCGACCTAAGCAGGGAGTTCGATTGCATCAGTCATACAATCTTATTGAATGAACTACCTCGATACGGTATCCGAGGTGTCACTCATGAATGGATGGAAAGTTTCTTGAGTACACGTAATAATCATGTCACTATTGGTAACCATATGTCATCGTGCAATGATCATTCTGAAGTAGGTGTTCCTCAGGGTTCGGTCCTAGCACCTACCTTATTTATACTTTATATCAACGATATTGTGAAGATATGTGATAGCTCAATTATCGTTCACGCTGATGATACATCAATTATTGTATCAGATAGGGATGAATATTGTATAAGTCAGAAATGTAAAACAATTTCCTTTGATATGGCTCAGTGGTTTAGAGCCAACTCACTTCATCTAAATACCAATAAAACAAAATGCATACGCTTTTATAATAGACAAAAAGAAACTAGTGTAGTTGATTTCGGAGACTTACAGTCGGTTGATAAGACCATCCGATTTCTTGGAGTATATATAGACGAAAACATTTTCTGGGGAGAACACTGTGAAATCCTAATCAATAAATTGAAATCTGTTTCCTATCAACTACGAAATTTAAGATCAGTTCTGTCTAGTGATCAGTTGCTGATGCTCTACTATGCCCAAGTAGACTCCAGACTTCGATATGCCATCTCCCTCTGGGGAAGGTCTTCGAGAGCTGATGTATTTGTTGCACAAAAGAGAATACTCCGAGTAATGTTTAATCTACCCTCTCGACAAAACTGTGTTGATGTATTCAAAACAGGTTAAATCATGACGCTACCATCACTCTTCATCTTTGGAGTTTGTGTGTATATATTTAGAAACTATAACAGTTTTTCAACCAGATCTAGCATTCATAAACATGACACAAGAATAAAAAATCAGCAAATATACCCTTTTATAGGGTCCAATTTTCTCAAAACTCCCCAAACTCACTAGGTCCTTTATTATTTAATAAATTATCAGATTATGTAAGAGAGAGTCCAACCTTGACATGTTTTAAAAAATGTCTTGAACATTTTTTAATTGAAAGATGCTATTATTGAGTTGATCAGGCACTATAATATGTATTCGTAAATTATTAATGATTTGTTTGTTATGTGCATTTGGGCGAATATATGTATATATGTGTAGAGGTGTATATATGTATATATGTGTATATATGTGCTACACAATTAATTGAGTATGTACTTTCATATATATTTCTTTTCAATGTTTACTTCTACTGTCTACCATTACTATAGATGAACGACTATAATACCTGCAAATTCACTGTTTTGTTATATACAATTCACAATGTTATAACTAACTGAATCTTATCATCATGTTCTGTTAATTTCAGATGAATGACTACTTCTATACGATACTTGTATTGTCCTTCTGGAGAATAAAGAATAATGAAGATAATGAATGATGTTTTGTCTGTTGGTGAGAGGCAGAAAAGTTAGAAGAGTTTTGCGTGTTCGGCGATTTTCTGCTATCATAAAACATGATTTGAAGAATCTGCATCAAATTTTGTATAGAAATGGATCGAAGTGCTCGAATATACTTGAAATTTTGACAGTGGCATACGGTGATTATATTATGAGTCAGACGACACTTGCTCCCAGACGCCCCAGCACATCAACAACAGCAATTTTGAGCATGGAGCGTATGACAGCAAAGTTCGTCCCAAAATTATGACAGAAAAAAACAGTCGCATGAGCATCGCTCAGGAATTGTTGAATGACGTCAACAGTGATCCAGATTCGCTGAAAAGGGTCATAACTGGTAACGAATCATGGGTATATGGGTATGATATCGAAACCAAAATCCAATCGTCACGATGGCAGAGCCCAGGAGAGCCAAGATCAAAAAAAGCACGCTAAGTTCGAATAAATGCTTTCTGTTTTTTTCTTCGATTACCGTGGCGTAGTGCATCAGGTGTTCTTATTACATGGTTGTACGGTCAATAAGACTGAAGTGGTATACAATACCATACAGTCTTTCATCTATTGCTGACGTTAATGCTCAGATAATTGAAATGATATGAGTGTCACCCAAAGTTTGATTCGGTTCAATAAACATCAAGCCCTCAGCTCTAAAGATGATGAGCGTTATATGATTCTAAATTCACACGATACATTTCCTTGCGGTCACTTTTCTTTCTTTCAAACATCAAATGCTGTAGATATTGACGAATAACCCCTTTTGATGATTATAAGGGGATATGTATTTGGCTGCAGTTCAGCTGAGAGAAGATTTTATATATCATTAATGTATATTCAACTAACTAACTATTATTATCATTATATCATTATTTCCATAGTGAACAACTATGTTTTTTCTTTTAACTTTGCACACATTCTGTATATGTATACCTCCATGACAGCCATGATTTTTCTTCAACGCTGACAGCCATGTTTTTTTTTCAACGCTGCATACACCTTGTATACCTCGTTGGCAGCCATGTTTTATTATTGAACGCTGTACACACACTGTATAAATCGATGGCAGCCAATGCAGCCTGAATGCTGCACATATATTGTACACATTGACGCAATATTTTTTTTCACGCAGGCAATCATATTCTTTCCAACTCTGCATACACCCTGTATAGCATTCGATTAATGTGTTCCAAAAGAACAACCTATATACCCAATTATCATCGCTCTCATATCATTCCAAGCGCGCTCGACTCACATTATCAGCGATGACGTCACCGCAAACACTCATAAGCCAACGTTCTTCATTGCTTCTGTTAGTTGAATTTCCAGTGTAATGGAAACCTCATTGTACATCTACTACCTCGTTGTCTGACAAACAGCGATAATGCAAGCGTTATTCGGGCCATTTCGAAATACTGATGATCTCTCAATACCTCAAACTTTGGATACAAATGACTAAATATGTTTTATTTTCAAGCTGAACAAGATTCTTTTTATTTCAATCATGATTGCAAATATGTTGATATACCTTTTTGGTGAACAAAAACCAAGGTCGTAGTAGTTTCATTACCATACAATTTTTATTAGGTCGAATTTCTAGCCGTTCATGCTCAATTTTGAAATCGGCAACGCTTCAAATGCTACATAGTCCCATAAACAACGATTTAATTTACAACCTACAACACCGAACCTGTCATGCTTGCGCTGGCGACATATCACCTCGATACCATCTCTTTCTCTCTCTGCATCGATAACATCACACGTGTCTCTCACTCTTACACACAAACACATATTTTGAAACATCAATTCTTTACCAAATCCTAGGATAATCATCCTATCTACTATATGAAAATTAGGTCAAAATTTTCCTAAAATTCTAGGGAAATCAAGAAATTCTGTTCAATATAGGAAATGAGCCAAATTTCGTCCAGGAAAAATAACTGTCACCACTATCAACAATTCGCAATTATTTCTAAGACCTCACGTTGGTGTAGAGGCTGAGGATATTGTCTATCACACCGACGACCTGAGTTCAATTCTCATATCGGTTAAGTTTTCAAATTTAATTTCTCTCCACTGCCGATGATCACGTGACTGGTACGTGACAAGGGGGCTCAGAGGTGAAGGCCCGAAAGGTGAGGTGGAGTCCCAAGGGGACCACATGATTTGAATTTCCCACTATAAGCGCGGTAACTTACGATTGGTCGACAGGATGACAGCAAAAGTGGAGAAGTGAAGGTGGTTTGAAGTGGGTTTTGAAGTTATGAAGTCCATTTCACACAGAATGGACGTCTAGCAGAGACGAGGCGCTGACCTCTGTCCCTTCCGTGTGAACTGGGCATGTGGTCGTGAAATCGCCAGAATGGACCTGCTAGAATTTGCTCGTTATTCTCCATGAGGAATGGTTCAAAACTCTTGCAGTATAATTACTTTTTTTGAGTTTATTTCATAATATTTTATTTTATATTTTTTAGTTTTCGCTAGATATATTTCTTTTATCTCTTCAGGGCGTGAATGAAAGCTTTTTTTGAAGTTTCTTCATATCAATTTATTTTCCATAGTTTTTCCACGAGTACCAAAAAAATATACGTCAACCCTTCTAGAGCTTCGTTTAGAAGGGTAAGAGGGTTCGCCCAGGTGCCCCAGACAGTACGTTTACGACATCATTTTATACTCTGATGCCACTTAGTCCCCGGCACGGCTCCACCTTGACTTGGGTAGTAATTTGAAAATAAATGCGACACTTGTTTCAGCTTAAAGCTTACTCAAACCTCCGAGTTCGATTCTGAAGTTTTTCGTCTCCTAGATAGATAGCAAACTGATGTTATTGCCACCCATCTCACCAAATTACACAAATCATGGTATGCTCTTTATGCCTGTTACTACTGTTGACCATTGAGGAGTTCCCTGGACGTGGCAGCAATGTCATAGTGGACCCACCAACCGTCTATCATATCCTAATGATTAAGCAAAATTTCAAGTCCCTACTGCCAAGCGTTGAGAAGTTTTCTGGTTTGTAGCCAACTCTGAAGGAGGCAGCAATTCCACTAACTGTCATCCAGACCCAAATGGGTGTGCAAAATTTCCCGTCCCTACGGTTAACCTTCATGAAATTTCCTCGTCTGGAGCCAATCCTGACAGCAGCATCACGTTATACTTATCATAAACATAAATCGTCATTGAGATTGGACCAGTAGGTCAAATTCCACTTTCACTGAAAATTCCTGTATCTAAAATTTTCAGCGATGATTCAGGAAAATCAATGAATCGAAATCTGATACTGAAATGACATTGAACTTGAAATGATTATGATTCAATGAACGACTAAAAGAAATATATAGAAAAATAATAATGAAAACTTCATATATATGTTATTCAAAGTCATCATCTGAATAATTCAATAATGGAAAATTAATTTTGATTCAATTCAAATACTACTTTCTGGTCTTTTCATCCTATTATAAAATTATGGGTAATCTTCAATATTCTTTTGCATTTATCTGAGCATATGTTCCAACCTAATGCATCATTCAACGATGTACTAGAGATGTCAGCTACGTAAAAACTAACTTTGATTAGTCCCTCTTGATATTTGTTAATCAATAAACGTAATTTCCAGAACAGTATGTAAATAGTTTGAAACCAGACATTGGCCAACGATATCATTTCGGATCAAATATGCTGACATTTGTAATATCCATTTACGTATATTGGCTTTACGAAGACATCGTTTTTGTCATGTAGTGGACGGTCCACCATCTATATTCATGAGATGCTTGGGCTTCGGATTTCGGCCCAGAGCTATTAGATTCTATTCGAATATGGATTAGATAGACCATAAGCAAACTACCGCTGTCAGTCTACTGGGATTTTTATTGCCGAGGAGATTTGTATTGTTATTGTTCAATAAGAGACCTGTCAATGTTTGAATACCAATGAATAAAATCAACATAATGACGGAGGAGATTGGTGTTACATTATTGTGGAAGAATTGGAGTTTGCCATGAAGGTAGATATGAAGCTAAGCACATTGTATCGTTATATTTTTCTTGCTTTTTGACAGGGAGAGATATGAAGAAGTGAATTTGAGGTCTGACAAAACATAAATCAATGAAAGTATAGAGAGTAGGTTGATGTAGATAAAACGAGGATGTTGAAACATGTTACTCAGTTTGCGAGCACCCTACAGTTTGAATTGAATGGGGTATATTTTCAGGATGAATTAATTTTTGGAAAAGAAAGGTTTTGACTTTTTACTTCTCCATCGTTATAAAAAAATGATATTATCTCCCAAAGAAAGAAAGAAAGCAGGTAATATGAAAATTAACTCTCCACAAAGGTGTGAAGATCATGGAAAGAAACAACTAACAGACATAAACTGGAAAAAAAAGCCCTCTCGAAATAACAACTTTCATATAAATATTGAATTACACGAAAGAAACAATCCTTTCACATTAACATTGAATTATACGAAGAACATTTTGCCCTATTCAGTTTTTACTCCAAACATTCGTTATGGAATTGAATCAGATATCATTCACCAGATTGCTACACGATATGATACAGGTGATAATTTCACTTAGGTACATGGAAAACTATCATCCTCAATAGCGAACATCTGATGTTTCGGAAAAAGACACTTGTCTTATTGCCTTTTTACCATCAATCTTGATAACATTACGAGATGAAATTCATTCAAGAAACTACGACTTAATGTCCAAATGAGTGAAATTTACCACGCCATCAATGAGAGTATGTAATGACATTCATTCGATTAATTGATTAAAATCTAGCCATGGGAATCTTATTTGAATAAAAAGGGGGTATATTTTCAGGAGATATTGATTTTTGGGAAAAAAAGTTTTGGCTTTCTATTTCTCATCATTACATGAAAAACGTTGGAATCTTCCAAAGAAAAGACGAAAGCATTCAATTTCAAAATAAACTCTTCTTAAAGATGTGTAGATCATGATAAGGAGAAACTTTCAGACACAATTCAAAACAACTTATTTCATATAATAAATATTGAATCACATGAAAAAAATACTTCCGAAACAACCACTTGTATACGAACAATGGATTATACACAAAAAACACTTTTTTGAAAGATTCCTACATTTTTTGTATATTGTAATGCAAAACGTGATGAAATGTAGAATACGAAAAAGAACTATGGATGCTAACGTAAATGATGGTCAAAATGTCCACCGCGAACGTCTTGGCAACTTGCTAATCTCAAATAAAACTCTCTTCTAACATCATTCGAAATATCAGATGTGACCGACCTAAACGTAATCGTTATTCGTTCTTTAAGGTCACTCAAATCTGAAAGTTCAGTTTGTACACATTGCTCTTTACATATCCCCATAAAAAGAAATCCAATAATGATAATAATAATAACACAAAGATAAGCCAATGCATGGGGTCTTCTTCAACAACATTGAAGACCTTTGCTTATCAAAGAGCCTGACTTTCGCTTTCCTCAGGTCTGAAGTCAAAAACTGAAGGGTTCATCATGGCATGTCAGGATGGTGTCTTCAACATCTTAGTCTGCCGGAGTCCAGTGATGGGTATAGATGTTCCTGACACAAGGTGCAAGGCTGACGGCGAGGCATCCGAGACCATAATGCACTTGCTGTCAGCATGTCCAGCATATGCGGTCTCGGCCTATATCCATCGACATAACGCGGCGCTAAGAGTGCTTTATTTTTATCAACGGCACTCTTACGGTATTGACGAGACACAGGTGTTGCCTTACGCTCCAGGGGATTTGAGCCCGCTGTGGGGAACGAATTCACTGGAACTATTCGCCCCCCACCCTCAGGCTCATACAAGCTAATAAGCCACTCACCACGGTGTGGGGAGTGGTCGTTGGTCGATAATGCTGGCGCGCCCTCCCGAATGTATCGGGACTTTGGGGGATAAGGCCTGACCAGCGCATACTACGGTTGACAACATAATTATAATAATAATAATAAAACAAACTATGTAAATACATGATGATATGACAAGACAAAATATACAGAACAAAATGTCAGTCAAAAGGCAGAGTTCAAGTCTAGTCTTCGAAAGAGACTTGTTTTTCCACTCAACCATAGAACGTGCATCTCAAGTAGATGCACAAAAAGATGTTAATTAATGTGTAGTACTGATGCAGTTATTTTGATCATTTTTTTTAAAAGAAGATGCTTCAATTCACTTCTAGTGCAAGTGGTTTGTTCAGAATTTCATTTTCAATATATTTTCTGAATAAAGTCAGCGGTAAGTCTTTATAACCAGGTGGAATCCTATTCATCAGTGAAGTTACATAATAAGAAAATGAAACTTTGAAGAGAGCTGTTCTGTGGCTTGGTGGAGTGAGTGTTGATTTATAACGGATATTCAGATTATTTACATTCGTTCTGAATCTTATTTCATAATATAAGTATGGAGGACTTTTGTTAGTTAGGATTTTTTGAAATAGGCAGCCGGCTTAAAGGGTTCTCCTTCCAGCCATGTTCATCCAACCCAGAGATTTCAAAGCGTTTGTAACATAGTCTCTCCTACGTGAGTCGTATATGAGGGGAACACAGGTGTTCGC
Organism: Leptinotarsa lineolata; assembly: GCA_015342045.1. Taxonomy (NCBI): domain Eukaryota; kingdom Metazoa; phylum Arthropoda; class Insecta; order Coleoptera; family Chrysomelidae; genus Leptinotarsa; species Leptinotarsa lineolata. The sequence goes on along the minus strand of WOGR01007891.1, from coordinate 178 downwards.
AATTTTTGCAATCTATTTTATCACATTTCAGAAGAGAAGGACCAAAAACCACATCGGCATAGTTTGTGTGAAATAACACGAGAGACTGGCATAAAGTTGTTTTTAAACGCTTCTTCAAAATATTTTTATTCGAGTATATCAATTTCAGGCCGTTATAGGCTTTTTTAGAATCGAAGAC